>JARQOD010010940.1:0-25373 GCA_033576555.1 Oophaga sylvatica
TGGGAATGAACATTGTGCACACTCCAACATCACATAATCTCAGGTCCTTCACAATCTGTATATCTGGGAATGAACATTGTGCACACTCCAACATCACATGATCACTGGTCCTTCACAAGCTGTTTATCTAGGAATTAACATTGTGCACACTCCAACATCACATGACCGCAGGCCCCTTCACAAGCTGTATATATGGGAATAAACAGTGCACACTCCAATCACATGACCGCAGGTCTTCACAAGCTGCTATTGGGAAAATGAACATTGTGCACACTCCAACATCACATGATCGCAGGTCCTTCACAAGCTGTATAACCTGGAATAAACTTTGTGCACACTCCAACATCACATGATCACAGGTACTTCACAAGCTGTATATCCGGGAATGAACATTGTGCACACTCGAACACCACGTGATCGCGGTCCTTCACAAGCTGCATGTTCGGAAATGAACATTGTGAACACTCCAACATCACATGGCTGCAGGTCCATCACAAGCTGTATATCCGGGAATGAACATTGTGCACACTCCAATATCAAATGACCGCAGGTCCTTCACAAGCTGCACATCCGGGAATGAACATTGGCACACTCCAACATCACATAATCTCAGGTCCTCACAAGCTGTATATCTGGGAATGAACATTGTGCACACTCCAACATCACATGATTGCAGGGCTTCACAAGTGTATATCCTGGAATGAACATTGTGCACACTCCAACATCACATGACCGCAGGTCCTTCACAAGCTGTATATCCGGGAATTAACATTGGGCACACTCCAACATCACATGATCTCAGGTCCTTCACAAGCTGCATATTCGAAATGAACATTGTGCACACTCCAACATCACATGGCCACAGGTCCTTCACAAGCTGTATATCCGGGAATGAACATTGTGCACACTCCAACATCACATGATCGCAGGTCCTTCACAAGTTGCATATCCTGGAATGAACATTGTGCACACTCCAACATCACATGATCGCAGGTCCTTCACAAGCTGCATATTCAGAAATGAACACTGTGCACACTCCAACATCACATGGCCGCAGGTCTTTCACATGCTGTTTATCAGGAATGAACATTGTGCACACTACAACATCACATGATCGCAAGTCCTTCACAAGATGCACATCCTGGAATGAACATTGTGCACACTCCAACATCACATAATCTCAGGTCCTTCACAAGCTGTATATCTGGGAATGAACATTATGCACACTTTACCATCACATGACGCAGGTCGTTCACAAACTGCACATCGGGGAATGAACATTGTGCACACTCCAACATCACATGACCGCAGGTCCTTCACAAGCTGCACATCGGGGAATGAACATTGTGCACACTCCAACATCACATGACCGCAGGTCCTTCACAAGCTGTATATCCAGGAATGAACATTGTGCACACTACAACATCACATGATGGCAAGTCCTTCACAAGATGCACATCCTGGAATGAACATTGTGCACACTCCAACATCACATAATCTCAGGTCCTTCACAAGATGCACATCCTGGAATGAACATTGTGCACACTCCAACATCACATAATCTCAGGTCCTTCACAAGTTGTATATCTGGGAATGAACATTGTGCACACTCCACATCACATGAACGGAGGTCCTTCACAAGCTGCACATCCTGGAATGAACATTGTGCACACTCCAACATCACATAACCGCAGGTCCTTCACAAGCTGCATATCCAGGAATGAACATTGTGCACACTCCAACATCACATGACCGCAGGTCCTTCATTTATTAAATGTCCAGGAAGGATTAACATTGAAAGTCTCTGCAACAAACTCCCATAAATCACAAGAATTTTTTTTCAAATGCTGCGGACTTAATAAGCCACAATTAAACAGGCTGAGAAATCCCATAAAACTCACAACTACCAGACATAATTCAAATAATGTTATCTTGCAAATATATCACATGGAGACAAACTCTACACATAACCAGCATCACAAAGAAGCTTGGTCCAATATAGAATCCACCCCAACAATTCATCCAAGAAAATCTCCCATCTTAACCCTTGACATGATCAGCCCAGACCAAGGGCAGACAGGACTAAACCCTGGAACGGATCATGACATGCACATCCTGGAATGAACATTGTGCACACTCCAACATAACATAATCTCAGGTCCTTCACAATCTGTATATCTGGGAATGAACATTGTGCACACTCCAACATCACATGACCGCAGGTCCTTCATTTAGACATAATTCAAATAATGTTATCTTGCAAATATATCACATGGAGACAAACTCTACACATAACCAGCATCACAAAGAAGCTTGGTCCAATATAGCATCCACCCCAACAATTCATCCAAGAAAATCTCCCATCTGATGAGGCCTGGTATGGTTCTGGGAATGTATGCACAAAGTCAGGAGAACTTCGAGATCTTATTACCTTTTTTTCTTTGTGCAGAATCCTCCCAGGCTTCATCAGAGCTGGAATTCCCCGCTCATGTGTTTAGAGCCCTGAGGATTGTAGCTCTCTCTACAGGAGCAGAAAATGCCACAAGGACTGGACGGGTGACAGTGAGGAAAGAACTGACTGTAGAGGTGAGTATAAGAATATATTTTTTATTTTTTACATATTACTTCTATTATGTTCTGCGGTCTAGAGACCCTAGAAAATTAAAAGGGATATTAAGTACAAATCACATCTCAAAGAATGGAAATTCCTTGGAAAATCATTGCAAAATGGCGAAATCACATTTTTATTGATTTAATCATCTTCAGTCATCAATGTTTAAGTGTCCGATAACCTCATTTATTATTGATGAAATATAAAATTAGATGATTTATTAAGTTTTCTTATTTTATATGAAATGGGAGGAATATTTCATGATACCTAAATTACTGTATACGTGGTAACAATTCACTCATGAGTTTAGTCACAGATCACCCAAGTGTCACATGGTCACACAGCCACTTGGTAACTGACTTTCAATAATACGAGTTGCGGACTGCTGTAGTCTTATGGCACAATCCTCCGAGGGTCATCTCCACGTGGTGCTTATCAGCATCGATAATCTGTGCATGAGGCATTTTTTTCTACATATAGATTATTGTGATCTTTTAATTCTTACATTATTTACATAATTCACTTTCTTACAGGAAAGAGACTTCAATCAGTTTCTCTTGTCTTCTGTGTATTTACTAAAAATGTGCGACGTCAACCAGACTGAAGTCACCGAGTCCTGATCCTTGGATTTAAAGGTCTATATAAATACAAATTTCTGCTCTTCATCCTTTTCTCTTCTGTTACCTGATAATACTGGCTGGAAACCTCCTTATTATAGTGTTGGTGTCCACCAATCACAACCTCAATACCCCAATGTTCTTCTTTCTCAAGCATCTAGCTGTAGCCGATATCCTTTCCACTACGACCATTGTGCCCATGATGTTAAATGTAATTCTATATGACATGAAGGAGGTGCCAGTGAGGAGCTGCATCTTCCATCTCCATATTGTATTCATATTTGGTTATAGCCAGGTTATTCTGATCACTATAATGTCTTATGATCGGTACTTGGCCATTTGCAGCCCGATGCGCTACAATTCTATAATGCAACCTCATGTTTGCTTCAAGATGGTTCTTGGCTCCTGGTTTTTTAACTTTGTCCTTTCGTTTGAGATTATTTTTGTTTGGCAGCTGGAGTTTTGTGGTAACAACACAATAGACCACTTCTACTGTGACTTCGGGATACTTCTTGAATTGACTACCTCTGACATTCACCTCTTAACTTTGGTTAACTATGTAGTAGCCATCATTAGCTGTGTCATCCCATTTGCTTTAATTCTTATCAGCTATTTAAGCATTTTCTTCATCATAATGATCCTTCATCCACCAGTGGCTTGTCAAAAACCTTCTCCACATGTGGCTCCCATCTCACCACTGTATGCATCTACTATGGAACTCTCATCATAATTTACATGTCACCATCCAATGACAGATCATCGAGCACCAACAAGTTTTTATCTCTGCTGTACATTGTGATGTCTCCAATGCTGAATCCCATCATTTACAGTCTGAAGAATCAGGAGATCAGGAGAACTATTCAACAAATGTTTAGAATGTAAATGCAGCCACATATTTATGAGAATATCTTAGCTGATTACTGTAGTTCCAGATGGGAAAGGGAGGAACTATAGATTTGTCTGCTGGAATTTCTTGACAGAATATTCACAATAAATCATGGATGAGATGATTGAATTACAACATTTATTTCAGTACATGTCATATTTTCTTTTTTTTTTTACATAATTCCTCTCTATATATTTTGTTAAAGACGCATTCCTCCTCCTCCAGCAAAGTTTTTATTTACTTATAATATTAAAATCTTCCTATTATACAATGGGGAAAAAAGTATTTGATCCCTTGCTGATTTTGTAAGTTTGCCCACTGACAAAGGCATGAACAGTCTATCATTTTAAGGGTAGGTTAATTTTAACATTGAGGCTAAGTGAAACACGATCAGGAATAATTGCGTTTTTTTCGCGGTTTTTCCGCGGTTTTCCGCGGTAAAAACGCGATAAAAACGCAAGCATTAAGCATCCTATACATGTTAATTGATTCCGCATGTTTTGGCCACATGTTGCGTTTTTTTCCGCGAAAAAAAACGCTTCGCGGAAAAATAGCAACATGTTCATTAATTTAGCGTAAACCGCGGTGATTCCGCCGCCATAGGAATGCATTGAACCGCTTACTTTCCGCATGTGGCTATGCCCACTATGCGCAATGTAAGCGGTTCATGTGCGGATGGTACCCAGGGTCTGGAGCAGAGGAGACTCTCCTCCAGGCCCTGGGTACCATATCCCTGGTAAAACAATAATTAAAATAAAAAATAATGATATTCTCACCTTCCGGCGGCCCCCGCAGCCTTCCCGCGGCCCCCGCAGCCTTCCCGCCTTCAGCGACGCTCCCGGCAACTTCCGGTCCCAAGAGTCCTTTGCGAGAATCACCCAGATGGCATAGCGGTCTCGCGAGATGCTACGTCATCGGTGTGATTTGTCGCAAAGCACTCCTGGGACTGGAGTTGCGGGAGCGTCGCTGAAGGCGGGAAGGCTGCGGGGGCCGCCGGAAGGTGAGAATATCATTATTTATTATTTTTTTATTATTTTTACATTAGATCTTTTTACTATTGATGCGACATAGGCGGCATCAATAGTAAAAAGTTGGTCACACATGTCAAACACTATGTGTGACTCGTGTGACCAACCTGTCAATCAGTTTTCCAAGCGATGCTACAGATCGCTAGGAAAACGCTAGCATTCTGCAAGCTAATTACGCTTGCAAAACGCTATTATTCTGGCGGGAATCAGCATAAAAAAGTGCGTATTTCCTGCGGGAGAAGTGCGGGATTGCCGCGGAAATTTCCGCGGCAATTCCGCAACGTGTGAACTTAGCCTAAGAGGTAGAATATCATAAATAAAATCCCAAAAATCTTATTGTATAATTTATTTACATTTTTTTGCATTTTGCAATGAGAAAAAAGTATTTAATCCACTACCAACCATTAAGAGTTCTGGCTCCTACAGACCAGTTTGACTCTTAATCAACTCATTATCTGCATTACAGACAGCTCTTACATAGTCACCTTTATAAAAAAAACTCCTGTCCACAGACTCATTAATTAGTTAGACTCTAACCTCTACAACATGGGCAAGACCAAATAACTTTATAAGGATGTCAGAGACAAGATCATAGACCTGCACAAAGCTGGAATGGGCTACAAAACCACAAGTAAGACGCTGGGTGAGAAGGAGACAACTGTTGGTGCAATAGTAAGAAAATGGAAGAAATACAAATGACTGTTTATTCGACATCGATCTGGGGCATCATGTAAAATCTCACCTCGTGGGGTATCCTTGATCATTAGGAAGGTGAGAGATCAGCCTAAAACTACTCAGAGGGAACTCTTTAATGAGGGAACTCTTTAATGATCTTAATGTGGCTTCCAGGTACACATAATTGGTCATTTTATGCGCTAAGACTTCTCTTTCATATTTCTTTTTCAAATAACTTTATTTAAATTTTCTTGATTAACAGAATTAGATGCAACTTAGAGGTATAAATCAAATATAACAATAAAATATTAACATTGCTTATTATCATGAGTTTCTTGAATTATCATTTAAACTATCAGTTGGATTGTATTCAAGTAGGATATAATAAATTTGAAGTAATCTAATATTAACTAACATTTATAAACAACTTAACAGTAGTGTTATTCATTAGATTATGTATAGAGAATATAAACAGTACTTATAAAAATTAACAGAGCTAAAATTATTTTAACAATTTGAGTCATGTTTGGAAATAAAATCATTCCATGCTTTCCATCTTTCCTTATACTTTAAATAATAATTATTAACTATCGCATGGCTTTTTTCATAAGAATTGTGTAGCCTCATTCTATCCAATATGTCATCAATCTTGGGAACTAATTCTTCCTTCCAAAAGGTTGCGATAACATTTTTTGTGATTAGAAAAATATGAATAATTATGGGTTTGTAAGAAGAGTGAATTTCATCTAATTCCAAAGAAAGAATAGCCATTTGTGGTGTTAAGGTGATAATTTTCCCAATTATTTATTTTTAATTTTTGATATTTCCAGCCATAAAGGTTTTATCTTGGGACATTCCCAGAACATATGTAAAAGTTTTCCGTTTAATCCACATTTCCTCCAACACTCGGGGGATTTCCCTGGGAATATTCTTGCTAATTTAACAGGTGTATAATACCATCTAGAAACAACCTTGTAAAAAGACTCATGTAGAGAGATACATATGTTTGAGGAGTATGATAGCTTAAAAGCTTGTTTCCACTGTTTCTCTGAGATTTTTATATTTAGGTCATCTTCCCAACAACGCATATATGATGTTTTTTCAAAGTCATCCTCTAAATTTAAAGTATTATAGATACTCTTTGACGTCCAAAAAATCTTCCTATCCGGATTACTGAGTAACAAAGATGTAGAGTTTGTAATAAAGGATCTCCTTCTTATAAACTTCAATATATATTTTTTTAAATATAACAAAGAATTTGAGATCCTGAGGAGAAAAACCATTCTGAGATATTAAAGTCTCTTTGCTTTTAATTGTATACCATCATACAGATCTGATACTTTTATAATTTTATTTTCTTTCCAGGATGCTGGTAACTCCCTATCCATAATCATTCCGAAAATCTTCAAAGGAATATTTTTCATCTGCTCGTATCTGAACTTCCTTTTAAACTGGACTTGATGCTTGGCTAATTGTCTCAAGCTAATAGTGTTGCCGTAATTGTTGGAGAATTTTTTTCCATATGATTAGTAGAAGTGAGACTTTGTACTATCAGATTTGATAAAGATATATTGTTACAGTAATATTTCTCAATATCCCTCCAAATTGGACCGATATCTTCTCTTAACCAGCTCAGTGACTGCTTAATCAAAATAGAGTTATAGTAACTTATAATATTTGGAAGAGCAAGTCGCCTCCAAATTTTTCTTTAGAAAGAGTTTTAAATGCAATCCTCGGTTTTTTTTTGTTCCACACAAAATTATTGAATATGGCTTGTATTTTCCTGAGAAATTTCAGGGGGATAGATAGTGGTAATGCTCTTAGAACATACAATATTTTTGGGAGAGAGAACATTTTAAGAAGAACTATTCTTCCAACCAGGAAATTTCAAATTTTGAATAATTATTTAGTTCGGTTTGAATATTCTTAATAATATTTTGAATATTCAGCTCAATTGTTTTGCCATAATCTCTCGCCATTTCAATTCCTAGGTATAAAAATGAATCCTTTTCCATTCAAAACTAGCAATATTCTTAATTGCTAACTCTTTTTTTTTGGGTAGATAAAAATCTAATATTTTCGACTTAGTTTGATTTATTTTATAAAAAGAAACCCTAGAAAATTCTTCAAAAACCAATAAAATTTCTTTAATAGATGCTAAAGGATTAGTAAGACTTAGAATAATATCGTCTGCGAACAGTCCGATTTTATGTTCACTTTCCCCAATTTGAATACCTTTATTTTTGATCCATTCTTATTAGCTCGGCTAAAGGTTCCATAATTAGTGTAAATAAAGAGGTGACAATGGACATCCTTGTCTTGTTCCATTAGTGATAGATATTTTTTCCGATAGAAAATTATTTGCGTAGATCTTAGCTGATGGGGATATATATAATGCCATTATCATTTTAACTATTTGAAAATTTAAACCAAATTTGTAGAGTGTGGCCTCCAAAAATTCCCAATTGACCCTATCGAACGCTTTTTCTGCGTCTAAAGCTAGTTAATATAGAGGGTATTTTTTGTTTTTAATAGTATGTATTATATCAAAAATTCGTCTTGTTCCGTCGCTAGTCTGACGGCCTTCTACAAATCCCATCTGATTTCTATGTATAATTGTCGGGAGTACTTTTTTTAATCTATTTGCTATAATTTTTGAATATATTTTTATATCTGTGTTTATTAAAGATATGGGACGATAATTCTTAACTAGCTCAAGATCACCTTTAGGTTTTGGTATTAAAATTATATTAGCTTGGAGCATTTCTTGAGGAAATTCTCCTACATTCTGTGCTTTATTAAATATTTGCGTGAGGTATGGAGTTAAATTGGTCAAAGGCTTGAAAATATTCATTTATATAACCGTCAGGTCCTGGGGATTTCTTTGTTTTTAAATTCTTTATTACCTCTAAGATCTCATTTTCTGAAAAGGATGCTGATAAATCCATGATTTGCTTATCCGAGATCTTCGGCAAGTTTAATTTAGACAAGAATGCTTCTATTTTGCTTTTGTCAGGTAGTTGTATATCATTACTAAATTTAAGGTTATACAAGGACTCATAATATTTTGCAAAAGCTTCAACTATTTGTTTCGGATGTTCATCAAAGAATTTTGATATTTAATTTTTTTTAATTCTATTTTTAACCCGAGTTGCTTTAAATTTTTGTGCCATTATTTTTGTCGGTTTGTTATAGGATGAGTAAAAATTCGTCTTCATAATTTTTGCGAAATTTTCGTATTCTTTAAACAGCACAGATTTCAAATCATTTCTTAATTTAAGAATATCTAGATGTATATCCTGGGATGGAGTTGGTAAATTTTTTTGAATGTCCTCTTTTATTTTTAATTTCTCTTGTATTTTAATCAGTTTTTCTCTTGTTTGTTTTTTCTTTTTGACTGCTATATGGATCAAGGTCCCTCTAATAACTGCCTTATGGGCATTCCACGACACAAAAGGACAAATATCTCCCTTATCATTTTCTTTAAATAGTTATTAATAGTTTTTTCTATTTCCTCTTTAATGTTGGGATCGTATAAATAGTAGAGTTGCTTTTCCATAGAAAGTTTGATCTATCTGGTCTCCCTAATAAAACTTCACATTCCAATGGTGAATGGTCTGAAAAGGTTTTGGGTAATATTTTTATTTTTTCAAAATATACAATTGAGTTAGAATCTGTCAAGAAGAGGTCGATCCGTGAAAAGGTCTTATGCACGTCTGAGTAGAATGAATATTCCAATGAAGATGCATTTAAGCACCTAAATACATCTAAGTACTCATGTGTGTATAACCAGTTTCTCAATTCAGGAGATTTTGACCTATTAGGGGCTGTGGAATCTATTAAACTATTGGGAACAATATTAAAATCTCCGATTATAAGAGTTCCTTTTTTAACTTCTTGTATTTTTATATCTAGGTTGTTAAAAAATCGCATTTGGCCATTGCATGGTGCATATACATTTACAATTGTCGTTAACTGATTGTTTAGACGACAAACAATGATCGAATATCTCCCTTCTGAGTCAGAATATTCATTTATTAGCTCAAATGAGATGGAATTTTTAATTAAAATGATTACACCAGCTTTCTTTTTTTCATTATACGATTTAAATAAAAAAGGAAAATTTTTATTCTTTATTTCTGGGTGTTTTGCGGCCGCTAATTTTACCTCCTTGAGGCATACCACATCTGCTCGACTTCTCTTAATTTCTTTCCAAACTAAATATCTCTTTATTGGACTGTTCAATCCTCTCACGTTTAATGACAAAAACTTAACCATACTAACAACTTAACTCTAAATATTAAATAAACAAATACAAATAAACAAAATGACGGAAAAAAAATCCAATCTTTGTTGGATATACTTCCTAATAGGAAATGTTCGTGTATAAAACTCCTGGAGAAAAATTATACATATAAGGCATGATAGTAAAAAACCACTGAAAAGGAAATAAAATCAGTATTATATTCATCCTGCTTTACCTTTTCCCTTTCCTTTACTAAGAGAGGACACAAACGACATACCTTCCTGGGAGTACATATGGGATTAATTTTACCTTCATAAGTGACCAGTAATTTCGTAGGAAATCCCCATCTGTACTGTATCCCATTTTTTTGGAGTAATGCTGTAACTTCCTGAAAATTTTTCCTTGCCTGTAATGTGTCCTTGAAAGGTCCGAAAATACCTTAATATGATCATATGGACGGGGTTGTTGCTTGTTACTCTTCAAGTAATTGAGAAATTTTTCTTTAGTAGGATAAAAATGCAGTCTAAAAATAATATCTCTTGGTGTCTCTGGAGGTATAAATCTAGGCCGAGGAAGTCTATGGACTCTATCTATTAATAGTTCTAAATCTGGAACCGATGGTAACGCTGCAGTTTAAAATCTCTTTTACATGTTTTTGAAGATTGTTCTGGGTTATTTTCTCGGAGACTCCTCTGAGTTTTATGTTGTTTCTCCTGTTGCGATCTTCAAGATCCGCTAATTTATTCCTTAAATATTGAATTTCCTTTTGAGTATCAGTTTGCTGCTTCTTTAATTGAACTGATTCTTTTTCTAAAACCTCAATTTTTTTATCATGTTTATCTATTCTTGTATTCATTATATCAATATTGGTTTGCAACAAACTTTTCTGATTATCAAATTTAGACTCCATATTTGCATTGAGGGCACTAATTAAATTTTTTATATATAATTCTGATACGCCTTTTTCTGTTGCAAGTATAGCATCAATGTTAGGCTGAGATATAGATTTAGGTTGTTCTACCAAAGGTGTTTCTTCAATTCTAGGTCTGCTTTTTTCTGGACTTTGTGACGGGGAATCATTCTCCGTCCTTTGAACTGAGTCATCTATGGTTAGCTCTTTTCTTTTTGACGTTTTATCTATATTAATGGCTGAAGGTTTAGTAGTGGTGTCCATATCTACCTGATCTTTAATTATATTGTTCAATTCCTGCAGCATAAGAGTAGTGGTATCTCCTTTTGGCCAATTGAAATACTTTTTGTTTTAGATGTAGATGGAGGACTGATACATCTAGGTTTATCAAAATCAGTAGTGTCTGCAGATTCTTTGCTTAAAGTATTTTTTGATGTTGATCTATCCCTAGGGGTCTAGGCTTATTTTTAGTGCTCATTCTATATATTGCTATTATTATTATATAAAAGAGGAATATTAGTTGTTTTACAGAATACAAAGGTTATAAATTATATAGAACCTCTTATAACAAATGGAAACAATCTATATTATTATTATAATGTATTCTTATGCTTTTAATTGCTTCGCTAATTTTCCTATTATAAACAAAATAATATTGTCTATTTCCCTATATATAAAAAAACTATGAATTCCTTGAGATGAAATCAAAGTAAACAAAACAAAAAATCAAAAACTGCTATTAATTTCAATATAAGTAGCTTAAACTAGTATACAACGCAATTCCTGTGTTTTTCCTGCTTTGATTAGCTAAAAACCAGAAGAATTGTCACTGATCGAAATTCCACTTCTCCCAATCCAAATACTGATATTAGTTATGTAGAATCTCAGTTTCCAGTATAGATCTTCAAATAATCTTAGACAAAACTTGAATAACTGAAAATTCTTTATGAGTCACGTATTTATCAATAACAGTAGTGTCTTGCTTTTACTTGTAGTTGAATTCCAGATTTTCGCTTTTCTTTACTGTTCGTAATCAAAAGATCCCTCAGTGGCAGACCGAATAAATTATAACCATAAATCCTCTGAGGTATTTTAAGGTTCGTATCTCCACTTCTTTTTATTTCCAAGAATAAAAAACTGTATAGAAAACTATTTATATAAAAAAATGCAGCACCACCATTTAGTGTCCCAATACTATCACTTCTCCAGTTCTTAATAAGCTTAAAGTGTAGAACAATATGTCTGTAGCTGGTATTAATTCCCGTGTAGATTCAGAAGCAATACAGAGTCTCAATAAATGAATATGCTTATTAATACTTGAGAGTCCTCAGTGGTTGATACCTTTTTTTATTAATGTTATAAGCTTCAAGGATAGTATATCTCCAATATTGTTATTAAATCTTCTGCATTATACTTATATTATGCCTTTTATTAAAACATAAGCTTCTTTCAAGCATAACGCTAGGAGTATAGCAGTCAATTTCCCCCAAATAAATTCCAAAGTTCTCAGTAGCTGTAAGGAATTAGATACTCCAAGCTGCAGCGCTGTCAATCAAAATCCCGGCTTTTCAATAGCGCTAGCTTTTCCTTTTAATAAAATCCCTGCATTACAAGTTATGCATCTATAACTAATATTATTGTATTCTTTAGATTGCCTTGAATCTGTACTGATGTAATTCTGCAGAGATATATGCTTACCAAGAAATGCTTTCAAGTCGCTTCTGTAGCTGTATTAGATCCTCAGCTCTGGTATTTCTTATATGCGGCTTTTATAATGTATTTGTGTTTTCCTGCAGATTCTGCTATTTTACCCAGCGGTTTCCAGCCCACCCGCTCCCACGAACCCAGCAACCGCAGACAGCCCCAACCAGGAGACCGCTGCGTCTCCCTCCAGAGAATCGGACCCCACCCCGCCGCCGCTGAGTCACCTGAAAAGCTTCCAAAGATCTTTCCTGCTATATGCCAAGTCCCCGTCTTGATGCGTCTAGGACAGCAGCTCACCTCCTCTCCGGGTAAGTTCAGATCCTGCGACAGATCCAGCAATAATCTCCATCAGCAGTCAGCTCACCTCGGCTTGTCTCCAATGTTCACCGCAGCCGTTTCAGCTTCAAGCAGAGGACCGCAGCGCTTCCCGACGAAGATCCAGATCTTTCCACACCGCCAGTGACTCTTTTGATTCTATTCCAATAGGTAAGTATTTTTCACCGTGTTGATTCTTTGTATGTGACCCAGGGGGTACTGAGCCTGGTAGATATTCTTCTGTGGAGACTCTGACTCTCCCGAGGCCAGCAGCTGTTGAAATCGAGTCGCCACTCCACCAACTCAGACTCCCGGCTTGCTTGTTTACAGAAGGCCGTCACAGCATAAAATCTTCCAAAGTCCCTCCAGACTTCAGGAACTTTAAAATTTGTAATCCACAAGCTTTAGAGTTTCAAAATGTGTCCTTGAATCCAAATTAGCCTTTGTAAATGCTTCTTTTTAGTCGCTTTAGGGAGAGTTCTCCAGGAGCTCAGCCAAGCACGTCTATTCATACGGCTGCTGACCACGCCCCCCCCTCTTTCATATTTCTAAGGCAGTGATGTAATTCATTTTTCATATTTTGTGTCTGCAAGCTATAGTGCTACAGTGTGCTACCTTTTTTTCTTGAATGTGTATGAGTTGGTGACTCTAGGTTTTAGCACATATTCACACTAGGTCTATGTTTGGATGTGCGGTCAGTTTTTTTTATACCTTTTTATATAAAGCTTACTCTCTACTTCTTTGAACATTATATGCCATCAAACTCAACTGTACCCATAAGGTTCCTGCAGCCTTTATCTATCTTCCATTTCTTCAAGATGGTTATACCATTGTTGAGGTAGGATCTAAGTGACCCTTCACGGTTGACCTAGTGATTTCCAAATTAATTCACAGAACGTTGCTAGCAACATAAATAACCAAACGGACACGTGTTTCTGTCTGGGAGAATCGAAACAGATTCTACCCCATGTATTACATCATCATCTTTTATAGTATTTAGAGAGTTTGTACTTCAACTAATAGTATAAAACCACACCTACAACATTTAACCTATGAAAATACAGGAAGACTGGAAACTACATATATGGTCATATCCATGTGACCATAGAAGGGAACAATAGTATCTTATTCTTGTCCAAACTGGAGCGGTCTGGTTTTATTACAGCCCATAACCTTTACTCTACTTCTTTTAACGCCAGGAACTATAGCCTTGTTAAGTAGCAGAATTTATCTCATAAACCACAAGATGGAGTTACAAGCACAAAATGGACATTCAGTTTTGATCTTTCTTAATTTAGTCCTTCACATTCCCCCTAGATAAATTTTGTTAAATTATGTCCAGCATCAGAGGTGCTATCCCAAGCTATAACCTCGAAGTGTACTGGTCTTCACATATCTGATGCCATGTTACCAGACATGGCTGTTGCGGCGTACCAATCCCCCTGTATACTACAATTTACAATAACAATTTTGATAACGGTGGTGGAGATCTTTTGAAAATAGCTATGCGCTTGGCTTCAACATCTTCATCAGATAACTTCTTAAAATCGATGTAGAGAGGAGCAGGGTAACAACACCTTTGGTATCATTAGCTGTCCAAGTACAGAATTTCTAATACATACAGAAATACACCAAAAAACAAGTTTTAGTATTACATACATAACAAGAATAAGGGCAGCGATGTGTAACAAACTTTGCAAGATTTCCAGCTACCCAACCCCCAATTCCCTTTAAAACCCAAATTAGTTGGATTAAAAAGAAAATATCTGCCAGAGATGGGAATTATTCAACAAATCTCTCAGTAATTTTTCATAATATTATATTAAACTTATTATTCAAAGACTTTGGGGAATTTAGACTGTCCCATATAATTCCAATAATATGGAAAATACAAAAAACCCAAAAAACATTATGTCCCCTTTATTTGCTATTGGCTTGTTTAACCACTTGCAATGCGATACGTGGATCTAAGTCGGTTTCCTTCAGTTTCATGACATAGGAGTAATGAGGAGAACTTAATAGGGACCATATACAAGGGTTCTAGTCCGTGTTTTCTGCATGACTTTTCTTTGACCACAAAATCACCAGACTTTAAATTATAACAAATATTGGTTTCTGCTGATCCGGAAGAGAAGAAACAGAGCATAGGTGTTAGCAAGATTTTTAACTAATCTGAATAATATTGAACAGTACGGTCAGTTTCTTCTGATAATACGGAGAGGGAAAATTTTGCAACTGGGTCCTAGCACCAAACAATATCTCATATAGGGAAGGCCATGTTTTGCAATAGGGATAGTACAATATAAGTAAAATAAAA
This sequence comes from Oophaga sylvatica, assembly GCA_033576555.1. NCBI lineage: Eukaryota > Metazoa > Chordata > Amphibia > Anura > Dendrobatidae > Oophaga > Oophaga sylvatica. The sequence goes on from JARQOD010010940.1 coordinate 15,310, forward strand.
GTCCAGCTCACCATGCAGCATACCAGGAATCAGAGCAAGGAACCGCTGTGTCAGACGTAGAACATTGCAAAAAGAGAAATCCAGCTCAACGATGAAGTGAAGATAAAAAAAATCTTTACTCACTTGTCATTCCAAATACAGAGGAGTATCAGCATTGATGGCAGCAGTGAATATTTGTTAATGTTGTTTTTTTGGACCCACCCAAACAACTATAATCTTTTCTTGTGTACTGATAATTCTTCTGTGTATATATATGTAAATTTATGAATATCATTAGGTTTGTTCCTTTGAAAATATTCTTCATAATGTTATGTGTTCATTTTTATGTCTTTTACATCTAAGCCATGCCCAATAATTCTCTATATTCTGAATAAATTAATTATGGTGCTTTGAACCTCTAGGTTCAAGCAACATATTGTAATCCGATTTCTTATATTTTCTTCTTCTTCTTCTTCTCCGCGTTTTCTGCAATTAATGCGGCCCGAACCGCTCGGCGCAGAGACTCGTTCAGGCGGCGTTTCGAAGCCCTCGGGGGGGACAGGTGGTATGTATTTTTTGAGTCGATCCGATTTTTAGTTTTTTAAAAAAATCTCATTTTAAGCAAAAAATTTCCATAGGAAGAATGGCGACCTTTGCATGACCCCCAATGACATGGATTGAAGCCACAGCACAGGTGCAGTGACCTTACAAAGATGGCCGCTATGCAAATGCGACTTCCACAATTGACCTGTATTAGCTAATAGAAGCTGACAGATCGCTGATTCAAGGTTTTAAAAGGGGGCAGCGCGTGCCCAGGCAGCACACAGGGGCCCCAGGCAGAAACACAAGGCCCAGGCAGCGTGCCAATGGCTTCTGAAGAGCCCACGGACGCCAAAGTGGCTTTAGAAGCCCAGTGTGCAAAAGTGGCCCCTGAGGGGCACGGAGCGCCAAAGTGACCCCCAAGGGAAAGTGGCAGCATGTGTCAACATGGCGAAAGTGGTACGAGGGTGCCGAATGTGCCAAAGTGGCTACCAAGTGGCCAAAGTGGCTACCAAGTGGCCAAGTGTCTACAGAGGTGACGAATGTGCCAAAGTGGCTACCAAGTGGCCAAATTGGCTACCAAGTGGCCAAAGTGTTTACCGAGTTGCGAATGTGCCAAAGTGGCTACCAAGTGGCCAAAGTGGCTACCGTGGTGCCAAAAGTGCCAAAGTACTACAAGTGGCCAAAGTGGCTACCAAGTGGCCATAGTGGCTACAGAGGTGACGAATGTGCCAAAGTGGCTACCAAGTGGTCAAAGTGGCTACCAAGGTGCCGAATGTGCCAAAGTGGGTACCAAGTGGCCAAAGTGGCTACCGAGGTGCCGAATGTGCCAAAGTGGCTACCAAGTGGCCAAAGTGACTACCGAGGTGCTGAATGTGTCAAAGTGGCTAGCAAGTGGCCAAAGTGGCTACAAAGTGGCTACTGGGGTGCCTAATGTGCCAAAGTGGCTACCAAGTGGCCAAAGTGGCTACGAGGTGCCGAATGTGCCAAAGTGGCTACCAAGTTGCCAAAGTGGGGTACCAAGTGGCCAAAGTGTTACTAGGGTACCGAATGTGCCAAAGTGGCTACCAAGTAGCCAAAGTGGCTACCGAGGTGCCAAATGTGCTAAAGTGGCTACCAAGTAGCCCCAAGGGCTACCGAGGTGCGAATGTGTCAAAGTGGTAGCAAGTGGCCAAAGTGGCTACCAAGTGGCCAAAGTGGCTACTGAGGTGCCTAATGTGCCAAAAGTGGCTACCAAGTGGCCAAAGTGGCTACCGAGGTGCCGAAGTGCAAAGTGGCTACCAAGTGGCCAAAGTGGCTACTAGGGTACCGAATGTGCCAAAAGTGGCTACCAAGTAGCCAAAGTGGCTACCGAGGTGCCAAAAGTGCTAAAGTGGCTACCAAGTAGCCAAAGTGGTACCAAGGTCCAAATGTGTAAGTGGCTAGCAAGTGCCAAAGTGGCTACCAAGTGGCCAAAGTGGCTACTGAGGTGCCTAATGTGCCAAAGTGGCTACCAAGTAGCCAAAGTGGCTACCAAGTGGCCAAAGTGGCTACCGAGTTGCGAATGTGCCAAAGTGGCTTCCAAGTGGCCCAAATTGGTACCAAGTGGCCAAAGTGGTACCAAGTGGCCAAATTGGCTACAGTTGGCCAAAGTGGCTACCAAGTGCTGAATGTGCCAAAGTGGCTTCCAAGTGGCCAAATTGGCTACCAAGTGGCCAAAGTGGTACCGATGTGCGAATGTGCAAAGTGGCTTTCAAGTGGCCACCAAGGGGCCTAATGTGCCAAAGTGGCTACCAAGTTGCCAAAGTGACTACCGGGTGCCGTATATGCCAAATTGGCTACCAAGAGGCCAAAGTGGCTACCGAGATGCCGAATGTGCCAAGTGGCTACCAAGTGACCCAAAGTGGCTAGCGAGGGGACGATGTGCAAAAGTGGCTACCAACTGGCCAAAGTGGACAACCAAGGTGCAGAATGTGCCAAAGTGGCTACCAAGTGGCCAAAGTGGCTACCAAGGTACCGAATGTGCAAAAGTGGCTACAAGTGGCCAAAGTGGCTACAAAGGTGCCGAATGTGCCAAAGTGGCTACCAAGTGGCCAAATTGGCTATCAAGGTGCCGAATGTGTCAAATGTGGCTATCAAGAGACCAAAGTTGTACTGAGGTGCCAAATGTGCTAAAGTGGCTACCAAGTGGCCATAGAGGTACCGAGGGTCGAATGTGCCAAAGTTGCTTACCAAATGGCCAAAGTGGCTACCGAGGTGCCAAAAGTGCTAAAGTGGCTACCAAGTAGCCAAAGTGGTACCAAGGTGCCAAATGTGTAAAGTGGTTAGCAAGTGGGCCAAAGTGGCTACCAAGTGGCCAAAGTGGCTACCGAGGGGCCGAATGTGCCAAAATGGCTTTCAAGTGCCCAAAGTGTACCAAGTGGCAAGTGGCTACCGATGTGCCGAATGTGCAAAGTGGCTTTCAAGTGGCCAAAGTGGCTACCGAGGGGCCGAATGTTGCCAAAGTGGCTTTCAAGTGGCCAAAGTGGTACCAAGTGGCCAAAGGGCTACGATGTGCGAATCTGCATAGGGAGCCTCCGCCTCTGCCTCCTGCTTCCTTGTCACTTGCCCTCCTTCCCCATGGCAGATTTGTGAGCACATTTCTACATCGCTCATTGCTTTTCATTCTTTGGACTTGATCTGGGCACATTGCATGGGATTTCCCTGACTGGTAGTTATCTTAGCAACTTTTGCTGTGCATAATTATTGTCTTTCTCTACTCATGGGTGCTTCTGGTTCACAGAACATTTTTTGTTATGTTCACACAGCTGCTGGTTTATTTGTGGTTTTGTCACATTTAAACCTACATATGGGGGTTTTCTTTGTGGACATTTTGTCAATTATATATTAGGCATTATTGCTGATTATAGGATGGCTTATACTAATGTTTTGCCTTATTATTGACTATTGTATAGCAGGATGTATGCGGTTGGCTTCTCACTGTTTTTAGTATGTTTTTATTGTTGTTTGCCAATAAAGTCATTTTTTATTATTATATAGGGTGGTGTGCAACATTTTTGGTGGTCATCTTTTTCTTCCTCCAGTCTTCCATATTTATTGACCACTGTTTGCACCCCTGATTATTGATTGTTTAATACTTCGCAGTGCGCCATTTTTTCATATTGCAGAATCTGCCAAAGTGGCTTTCAGTGGCCAAAGTGGCTACCGAGGGGCCGAATGTGCCAGTGCTATCAAGTGGCCAAGTGGCTACCAAGTGGCCAAGCGGCTACAGGGGGCCGGAATGTGCCAAACTGGTACCAAGTTGCCAAATGGTACCGAGCTGCCAAATGTGCTAAAAGTGGCACAAGTGGCCAAAGTGCTACCAAGGTTCCAAATGTGCTAAAATGGCTACCAAGTGGCCAAAATGGCTACCGAGATGCCAATGTGCCAAAGAGCCTACCAAGTGGCCAAAGTGGTACCAAGTTGGCAAAGTGGTTACCAAGGTGCCGGATGTGCCAAAGTGGCTACACAAGTGGCCAAAGTGGTACCGAGGGGCGAATGTGCAAGTGGGTACCAAGTGGCCAAAGTGGCTACCAAGTGGCCAAATGGCTACCGAGGTGCTGAATGTGCAAAGTGGCTACAAGTGGCCAAAGTGGCTACCAAGGGGCCGAATGTGCCAAGGGCTACCAAGTTGGCCAAAATTGGCTACAAGTGGCCAAAGTGGCTACCGAGGTGCCGAATGTGCCACAGTGGCTACCAAGTGGCCAAAGTGGCTACCGAGGGGCCGAATGTGCCAAGCGGCTACCAAGTGGCCAAATGCCTACTTAAGTTGGCAAAGTGGTACCAAGGTGCTGAATGTGCCAAAGGGCTTCCAAGTGGCCAAATTGGCTACCAAGTGGCCAAAGTGGTACCGATGTGCCGAATGTGCCAAAGTGGCTTTCAAGTAACCAAAGTGGTACCGAGGGGCCGAATGTGCCAAGTGGCTACCAGTGGCCAAAGTGGTACCAAGTGGCCAAAGTGGTTACCGAGGGGGGAATGTTCAAAACTGGCTACCAATGGCCAAAGTGGCTAACAAGCTGCCGAATGTGCCAAAGTGGTACCAAGTTGGCCAAAGTGGCTACCAAGGTTCCAAATGTGCTAAAGTGGCTACAAGTGCCAAATTGGCTACCGAGATGCGAATGTGCCAAAGAGGCTACAAAGTGGCCAAAGTGGGCCACAAGGGGCCTAATGTGCCAAAGTGGTACAAGTGCCAAAGTGGACTACGAGGTGCCGTATATGCCAAATTGGCTACCAAGAGGCCAAAGTGGGCTACGAGATTCGCGAATGTGCCCAAGTGGCTACCAAGTGACCAAAGTGGCTAGCGAGGGGCCGAATGTGCAAAAGTGGTACCAATGGCCAAAGTGACAACAAGGTGCAGAATGTGCCAAAGTGGCTACAAGTGCCAAAGTGGCTACCAAGAGAATGTGCAAAGTGGGCTACCAAGTGGCCAAAGTGGCTACAAAGGTGCCGAATTGTGCAAAAGGGTACCAAGTGGCCAAATTGGCTATCAAGGTGCCGACTGTGTCAAAGTGGCTATCAAGAGATCAAAGTGGCTACTGAGGTGCCAAATGTACTAAGTGGCTACCAAGTGGCCATAGAGGCTACCGAGGTGCCGAATGTGCCAAAGTTGCTACCAAATGGCCAAAGTGGCTACCGAGGTGCCGAATGTGCCAAAGTAGCTAACAAGTGGCCAAAGTGACTACCAAGTGGCCAAAGTGGCTACTGAGGTGCTGAATGTGACAAAATGGCTCCAAGTGGCCAAAAGTGGTACTGAGGCGAATGTGCCAAAGTGGCTACCAAGTGGCCAAAGTGGCTACTGAGGTACCGACTGTGCCAAAAGTGGCTACCAAGTGGTGAGTAGCTACCAAGTGGCCAAAGTGGTACTGAGGTGTTGAATGTGACAAAGAAGCTTCAAGTGGCCAAAGTGGTACTGAGGTGCACGAATTGTGCAAAGTGGCTACCAAGTGGCCAAAGCGGTACTGAGGTAACCGAGTGTGCAAAGTGGTACCAAGTGGCTGAAGTAGCTACCGAGGTGCCGAATGTGCCAAAGTGGCTACAAGTGGCCAAAGTGTTACCAAGTGGCCAAACTGGCTACTGAGGTGGAATGTGCCAAAGTGGCTACCAAGTGGCCAAAGTGGCTACCGAGATGCCGAATGTGCCAAAGTAGCAAGCAAGTGGCCCAAAGTGGCTACCAAGTGGCCAAAGGGTACCGAGTGGCTGGTGCACAAAGTGGTCCCAGGTTTTGCTGCCAAAATGGTTACAAGGGGCCAAAGTGGCTAACAAGGGCCCCACATCAAAGTGGCTTAAAGGGGGGAAAAACAACATCCCAGGTTTGCCTCGCTATACACAACTTCAATTTAATTTACTTTCTTTACAGGACCCTGTTTACCTGCTGTAAAGTGGCAGCGTGTTCAAGACCAGTATTTCCCTTTGGAAATGCCCCCATCTAGTTATAATAAAATGGTTAATTTGCTCTGCATGTTTGATGTTCTCTGGGTTTTATTTATTGATTAAAATAAATTTGATTATTCGTCCATAAAGGTTGCAAATATGTAAATGGACTATATGGAACACTTTTGTGTCTTATTATTCTTAATAATAGGTCACGTGCCCACATTCCTTAATTCCTCCTTTTTTATGTCTCTTTTTTTTAACTTTGCTTTTTTTCCTGCACCTGTTGCTCTAATTAATTAGTTAATTTTTTAAAAGGGGTTCACTTTTTTTTCCTATATAAAGCATTGTATTGCACTGTGTTTGTTATCATGACAGGGGCTGCATCCCTGAAACGCGCTGATAACGCATTGTGAGACAGTGAGGTATGTGTGTTGAATGGGTGTACTTTCCCTAGATACTTTGCGATGGTTAAGGGAAATGTATGGCTTTGTAAACCTAGGGTAGAGAAAGGTCACAACACCTTACATTCAGTAACACTTGCAGCTCAGGCCTGAAACCCCAGTTTTTAGGAGCCCCAAAAGGTGTCTGCGAACACAAGTCAGAGGTCGTTAGTCTGGAAAAGGATCCGGGCACAAGAAGGGTCTAGGAGTTGACTGTCTCGGTCTGGGTGCTGATGTACCCGGACACAGGAGTAGTCTCTTGAAATCCATGCGGTAGTGCTGAAAGGGGGGAGTCTCTAAGTTGGGTTGATTTGCCTTCAGAACAAGGAGGGACCTGTAAAAACCCATGCGGGTAACTACTGAACATATTGTTGTTTTGGGGACACTGTTAGAGTCGGAGGATAGAGAGGGAAATCATCTAAGTGTAAAGTGGTGGACAAGCCCAGGGCTTATGTTTATGATTTGTTTTGATTTGTTCTGTTTGCTGGGACTTTAATAAATGGTTGGGCCAGTTTTTACCGAACTGCTGTCGTGAATGAGCTGTTTCCGTGCCCTCCGTCTACCCGGACGGGATCCCAAGCTATTCCCGAAAAGCTTACAGCATTCATTCTGCCATCTAGTGAAGTCCTTGTATTTGGAATGACAAGGAATAAAGATTTTTTTTTTTCTTCCTTCACGTTGAGTGGTTTTTTTTTTGCTAGTACAAAATGGTTTAGTAAAATGTTAGGAGGCTCGGCCATGGAGCCGGTTCCTGATCATTTTGGTCAATTGTCCCTTCAGTGTCCGTTCAACTCACAACTTCCCCCCTGGATTGTGGATTGTATGGAGTTAAGGCTGCAGGGATCCAGATTGTTAGAGCTTCCTGAAATTACATAAGAAAAAGCCGGACCTTGGTCATGTTAAAAATACTTTATTATATATTTTTTTCCAGGGGCTTGTTACCGTGTGATACTTAAGAAAAATGTCACAATATTCCTTATAAAAAAGTAGTGGTTTATTGGATGTCCCACCAAAAAAACATTGAGGAAAACTAAAAGAGTAAAAATTACAAAGAGATTGTCCATTTGCCTAGCAAGCTTGTAAATTCTTTTCCTTAGTCCGAAATTAAAATGACATTGTCTCTTGTCAGCAGCCTGAGGAAGCAACACGTGGGTTAATAGCAGCTGTCCATTCACCTTAGGTTCTTGTAAGATTCCCATGGTTGAAGAGAGAGAGAAGCGACCCTCCCTTCATGTAGTCTTATATTACGTCCCTTAGATCACGTGGCTCTATATAGGGGACACACTTTCCAAACAGAAATAGCATTTTAATGTCGCTGAAAGTCAATGTATCGGTACAGAATTGGTGTAAATAAATCCATAACCAATAATTATATTTAACAATTCCCCCTTTGAGGGTGACGACTTATTTGGAAAATATTTAGATTGAAGTCCTCAGTGGTTGTACCTTTTAATGGTAACTGAAAAGATGGTAACAAATTGCAGCTTTCGGAAATAGGTTCTTATCAGGCTAAAAATACAAAATCTGAAGAATACATATTTTTAACAAAAACACAAAAAAATGCAATAGGTAAACAAGTGACTAAGCAGAATAGTCTTATGGGTGGGTGACTAAATATGGAACGTTCATGATAAGGAGAGAAAGTTTTATTGCCTGATGGGGTTGGTAATGTTTTGTATTTTTCAAGGGTATTTGGAGTAAATTCCTTAATGAGAATAGGCCATAAAACCATGTGGAAGTTATTCCAGCATTAAGGTGTCAAAGGCACCATCAATTTGTTTCGCAAATTCTTCTCTGTCTCTGAGATGGAATTGTTCCGTAAATTTTTTTCAACTAACAACAGATAGGGGAGCAAAAATGTTTTGCCACAGGTAGATCCATTCTTTTTTTTTATTTGTGGCAGAGAATTCATCCTTGTTCTCAGTTTTGCCGGTCTCCCCCAATACAGACCCCCGGGTGGACATTTAGTCAATAATTAGGTACACAACATTAGATGTGATGCACTGAAAGTCCTGGTATCTTGTAGCCTGATGTGAGTTGGGGATCTTTTCTTGTCCGTGGTCTTATAAATGGACAGGTTTTGCATTTCTTTGATTGCAAGGCAAGTTCTGCAGTATTGGGGAGGACGGGAACTTCTGACAAGTCTTCTTAGATTTGGGGGGTGCTAAAAACAGTGTGGGGGGTCTGGAAATATGGATTGTAACGGCATCTTTTTGTAGTAAAGGTTGTAGTTTCCGTGCAGCTCCCTTAGCACCTCCAATTTGGTTGAGGTACCACTGGGCACCGGTTATTTTTTTTTGCTTTGTTAATGTGCGGGACCTTGATATTTGGTGGCTCTTGTTTTTGGTTTCAATTGTTCTTGGTGGTAGCCCTGATTTAAAAAGGTCTTTCAAAAGGCGACCAGGTGTTCTTTCCTATCCATGGGGTAGAAATATACGGTTTATCTGATGGCTTGGCTGTGCAATAGAGTTTTTTATGTGTTTGGAGGAAACGTCCCATTTAAGGTATGTTGGCGGCGATTGGCTTCTGATAAGGGATGCTCATTTCTTGTCCTTCAGTTTAATGAGGTTCCAAAAAGTTATTTCAGGTGAGTATTAATGTTAATTTGGGTGGGATAAATTGATTGAACTGTTCGTGAAGTCTTTAGCTGTTGCTCGACTCCGTCCAATGATTAAAATGTATCAATTACGGTAGTGGCCGAGGCTGATGGGACATGAGGACAGAAAGTGCTTTCAAGCTTGGCCATGAAAAGATTTGCATATGTGGACCTTTTGTTCCCATCCTGTGCGTTCCTGTAAAAGATCTGTTGTCAAATTCAAAGTAATTGTGGGTAGGAGTTTTGTGGTTTCCCCAGAATAGCACATTCGCGGTGTTTTTCATAATCTTTGCAGGCATTAATCCATCCTGGTGGGGATTTGAGTACAAGGTTCCCATCCATGGTGGCCAGGATGGTTCCTTCTGGTAAGGATATTGCTGCTAGTTTATTCGTAGGCGTTGTGCCTAATGTGCGGGTGTATCCTTACCGAGGTTTAAGAATACCTCTACCATCCATCCTGTCAGTAAGGATGTCCACAAGGATATTCGGCCTCCTTGGATTCCAGCTTTTTGTTTTGGGAAGCATGTAAATGTCCCCTTCTTTGGACTCTCTGGTAGGTATCGGTTTTTATGGATTGCCAGACAGACAAGATACCAACTTTTATTCCTTGTTATTGTCCTGTGTAGGGTCCGCCCAGTTTTCTGAAGCGTGTGTCGTAGTTGTCGTTTGCTTCCTTAATAGTTGTGTGTTCCATATGACATTGCACCTCCTTGCAGCGGGGTTTAAATGATGATTCTTTGTTGGTTTTCAGAGCTGTTAGCCTTTCTCTCCTGGGCATGTGTTGGTGCTTGTCTCTTGTTGGTGGCTATGATGGTGGATTTTTCAAATATCTGAATGAGCTATATATTTATCCAAATGAGGGTTGCGTCCAGGAGGAGGTGTCCAGTCTGACCTCTTCTTGGTTGTTGGGATCCCTTTTTCCTTCAGTCGAGGTTTTCTGAATCTTCGTACATTGAAGTTTCCTCAGGCGCATTCTCCTGAAAAAAATGTTATATACTGCGAGTTCATTTATCCAGGGCCTTGGGGACAAAATGAGAGCCTCTAAAAGCCGGCCAGCTCCCCATGTTGGGTTTGAATCCGGGGATTGATGCACGTTAGAGCTTTTTGTTGGAATGGTG
>JARQOD010010941.1:0-25372 GCA_033576555.1 Oophaga sylvatica
GTTTCTACTGTTTTGGCACATCAGGGGCTCTGCAAACGTAACATGATTCCCGCAGACCATTCCATCAAAGTCAGCATTTCAAAACGTCACTACTTCCCTTCTGAGCCCCAATGTGTACCCGAACAGTGGTTCCCTCCCACATATGGGGTACCAGTGTACTCAGGACAAACTGTACAACAACTTTTGGGGTCCAATTTCTCCTGTTACCCTTGTGAAAATAAAAAATTGCGGGTTAAAAAAATCAGTTTTTGAGGAAAAAAATTATTTTTTATTTTTGCGGCTCTGCATTATAAACTTCTGTGAAGCACGTGGGGGTTCAAGGTGCTCACCACACATCTGGATAAGTTCCTTGGGGTCTAGTTTACAAAATGGGGCCACTTGTGGGGGGTTTCTACTGTTTAGGCACATCAGGGGCTCTGCAAACGTAACAAGATGCCTGCAGACCATTCCATCAAGTCGGCATTTCAAAGCGTCACTACATCCCTTCCGATCCCTGCCGTGCGCCCAAACAGTGGTTTATGACCACATATGAGGTATCTGTGTACTCAGGAGAAATTGCCCAACAAATTTTAGGATCCATTTTATCCTGTTGCCCATGCAAAAATGAAAAAATTGATGCTAAAATAAAATTTTTGTTGGAAAAATTAAAATGTCCATTTTTTCCTTCCATGTTGCTTTAGTTCCTGTGAAGCACTTGAAGGGTTAATAATCTTCTTGAATGTAGTTTTGAGTAGCTTGAGGGGTGCAGTTTTTATAATGGTGTCACTTTTGGGTATTTTCTACCATATAGACCCTCAAAGTGACTTCAAATGTGAGGTAGTCCCTAAAAAAATGCTTTTGTAACTTTTGCTGTAAAAATGAGAAATCGCTGGTCAACTTTTAACCCTTATAACTTCCTAACAAAAAAAAAATTTGTTTCCAAAATTATGCTGATGTAAAGTAGACATGTGGGAAATGTTATTTATTAACTATTTTGTGTCACATAACTCTCTGGTTTAACAGAATAAAAATTCAAAATTTGAAAATTGCGAAATTTTCAAAATTTTTGCCAAATTTCCATTTTTTTCACAAATAAAACGCAAAAATTATCAACCTAAATTTACCATTAACATGAAGCCCAATATGTCACGAAAAAACATTCTCAGAATCGCTAGGATCCGTTGAAGCGTTCCTGAGTTATTACCTCATAAAGGGACACTGGTCAGAATTGCAAAAAATGGCAAGGTCATGAAGGGGTTAAGGACATTACATTCCACTTTAATTTTGGGTGTGACTCCAAATCCAGGCCTCCATTGATTAATAAATTTGATTTCCATTGATGATTTTTGTGTGATTTTGTTGTCAGCACATTCAACTTTGTACAGAACAAAGTATGCAATGAGAATATTTCATTCATTCAGATCTAGGATGTGTTATTTGAGTGTTCCCTTTATTTTTTTGAGCAGTGTATTAATGTGGCGTTGCTGTAATTGGACTGACCCGAAGAATAAAGCTGCCTTATCAATTTTACTACACGCTGAACGGCATAAAAAAAATTCTTGAATTGCTGTTTTTTGTTCATTTTGCCTCTCATAAATCAGAATAGAAACCGATCAAAAAATGTAATGCGCACAAAATGGTACCAATAAAAACGTCAACTCGTCCCGCAAAAAACAAGCCCTCACATGAGTCACCTATACTTTTTCCATATTTCAGCTATCAAAATGTGGAGATGCAAAAACTAGTTTTTGCTATAAAAAGTGTCTTTTAGTGTGTGACAGCAGCCAACCGGAAAAAAAAAAGAAATAAATCTGTTATCGCTGTAATCACACCGACCCGAAGAATAAAGTCTTCTAATCGCTTATACCACACGAGGAATGATGTAAAAATAAATAAAACCAATTCTTCACCTGCTGTTGATTTGCCTCCCAAAGATCTCAGTAAGGCTCAGCTCACATTTTATCCTGTGCTATACTCTATACCGAATGATTACACTGGGGTTTCCATGTAAATCACTGAAAAACATGATTCAGACGGAACCTCTAGCGGAAGATTCCCTATAATGAGGCAGATGGAGACACTGTGGACGCCGTGTGGCTGCCTATGATTCGGAGGTGTAGGACTTTATGCATGCACAAAAGTGCAGACAACCACAGTTCTGTGCATCTCTGACAAGAAGGACATTGCTGAACAGAGGCCTGATGGAGTTCAGAGCAACCCTGCTGCTTCATTATAGTAAATGGATCCCTCGGGGGTTTCATCTGAATCACATCACTTGTAGATGTAGACCCCAATATCCAGTAGTGTTCAAAATAATAGCAGTGTGTTAAAAAACACGAGTTAATCACAAAATCTTTATACTAGTTTTTATTTCCATGCATTGGGAACATTGCACACTGTTTTCTAATTCAAAACCTGAAGAGAAATGTATAGAATTTTTAACTACTTTACAGAAAATAGCAAACAATGAACATTGAGTTCTAAAAAATAGCAGCATTTCTTTACAGACTCACAATGTGTACTATTTTTGTGGATTTATCATTTCTGTGAATCACTGACCTAATATTTAGTTGTATACCCACAGTTTTTTTTTTTTAGAACTACTTCACATCTATGTTGTAAAGAGTCAACAAACTTCTGGCACATGTCAGCTGATATTCCCACCCAGGATGCTTTAACTACATCCCATAATCTTTTGGTATTGGTTGGCTTTGCCTCAGAAATGGAATTTTTTATGTCATCCCACAAGTTTTCTGTCGGATTAAGGTCCAGGGATTGGGCTTGGCCACTCCATAACCTCAATTTTGTTGGACTGGAACCAAGATTTTGCTCGTAAACTGGTGTGTGTCATTGTCTTGTTGAAACACCCATTTCAAGGGCATATCTTCTTCAGCATAAGGCAACATGTCCTCTTCAAGTATTTTAATATATGCAAACTAGTCCATGATCCCTGGTATGTGGTAAATAGGTCCGGCACCATAGTAAGAGAAACATTTTGATATCATGATGCTTGCACCTCCATGTTTCATCGTCTTCAGAGCGTACTGTGGCTTGAATGCAGAGTTTGGGGGTTGTCTGACGAACTGTCTGAGGCCCTTGGACCAAAAAAAAAAACAATTTTACTTGCGTCAGTCCACAAAATGTTTCTCCACTTCTCTTTAGGCCAGTTGGTGTGTTCTTTGGCAACTTGTATCCGCTTCAGTACATGCATTTTTTTTAAATTATCAGGGACTTCTTGCTAAGAGATTAGCTTCACACAGGTGTCTTCTAACTCACAGTACTCACAGGTAACTTGAGACTAGCTTTGATCATACTGGAGCTGATCCTTGGCTGAGCCTGCCATTCTGGCTATTCTTCCATCCATTACACCCCCGAGTACTGCAGGAATTAAGTACAGTCATAGATAGACCATTATTTTTAATTTTTAAAGATTCCATAATAACGGGGTCTGTACCACAGGACTGGCGTATAGCAAATGTGGTGCCAATATTCAAAAAGGGGGCAAAAACTGAACCTGGAAATTATAGGCCAGTGAGCTTAACATCTACTGTGGGTAAAATCATGGAGGGTTTTTTAAGGGATTCTATATTGGAGTATCTGAGGCAGAATAGCCTCATGACCCAATATCAACATTGGTTTACGAGGGACCATTCTTGTCAGACTAATCTGATAAGCTTTTATAAAGGGGTAAGTTATGGACTGGACCAAACCAAGGGGACGCAGTGGACGTGGTGTACATGGACTTCTCAAAAGCTTTTGATATGGTGCCACACACAAAAGGTTGATACATAAAATGAGAACAAAGGGGATAGGGGAAAATATGTGTAAATGGGTTAAGAACTGGCTCATGGATAGGAAACAAAGGGTGGTTATTAATGGAGCACACTCGGACTGGGTCACGGTTAGCAGTGGGGTACCACAGGGGTCAGTATTGGGGCCGCTTCTCTTTAACACTTATTAATGACCTTGTAGGGGGCATACAGAGTAGTATTTCAATATTTGCAGGTGACACTAAACTCTGCAGGGTAATCAATACAGAAGAGGACAATTTTATATTACAGGAGGATTTATGTAAACTAGAAGCTTGGGCTGATAAATGGCAAATGAGCTTTAATGGGGATAAATGTAAGGTCATGCACTTGAGTAGAACAAACAAGATGTATAATTATGTGCTTAATTGTAAAACACTGGGAAAAACTGTCACTGAAAAAGACCTGGGTGTATGGGTGGACGACAAACTCACATTTAGTGGCCAATGTCAGGCAGCTGCTGCAAAGGCAAATAAAATAATGGGATGCATTAAAAGAGGCATAGATGCTCATGAGGAGAAACATAATTTTACCTCTATACAAGTCACTGGTGCGACCACACTTAGAATACTGTGTACAGTTCTGGTCTCCGGTGTATAAGAAAGACATAGCTGAACTAGAGCATGTGCAGAGAAGAGCGACCAAGGTTATTAGAGAACTTGGGGGTCTGCAATACCAAGACAGGTTATTACACTTGGAGTTATTTAGTTTGGAAAAACGAAGGCTTAGGGGTGATCTTATTACAATGTATAAATATATGAGGGGACAGTACAAAGAACTTTCTAATGATCTCTTTACTCTTAGACCTGTGACGGGGACAAGGGGGCATCCTCTACGCCTGGAGGAAAGAACGTTTAGCCATAATCACAGAAGCAGATTCTTTACTGTAAGAGCAGTGAGACTATGGAACTGTCTGCCGTCTTATGTTGTAATGAGTGATTCCTTACTAAAATTTAAGAAGGGACTGGATGCCTTTCTTGAAAAGTATAATATTACAGGCTATATTCACTAGTTTCCTAGATATTGCGTTGATCCAGGGAGCTAGTTTGATTGCCGTATGTGGAGTCGGGAAGGAATTTTTTTCCCCAATGTGAAGCTTACTGTTTTCCACTTGGTTTTTTTTTGCCTTCCTCTGGATCAACATGTTAGGGCAGGTTAGGATAGGATATGGGTTGAAATAGATCGACTTAAAGTCTTCCTTCAATCTTAATAACTATGTTACTATGTTAGAATGGTAGTCTTCCATTTTCTTCCACGTCTCTCTGGTTTGGCTTTCCATTTTAAAGCATTGGAGATCATTTTAGCTGAACAGCCTATCATTGTCTGCACTTATAAATAAGTTTTACCCTCGCTAATCAACTTTTTAATCAAAGTACGCTGTTCTTCTGAACAGTGTCTCAAATGACCCATTTTTCTCAGGCTTTCAATGAGAAATGCATGGACAACATATAATGGTTTCACCCTTAAATAAGGGCCACCTGATTCACATTTGTTTCTTCACAGAATGATTGACCTCACTAACTGAACTCCACACAGCTATTATTTTGAAACACCCCCTTTCAATTAATGATTCTAATACACAGACTCAAAAACATGCAGATCATGAATGCTGAGTCTGTTGGTTTTCTTAGAATCTACTACATCAACTGGTAAATTGTTTGACATGTGGTAATGTAATATATACCAAAAACAGTGATTAATCTGGTTAGTCATATTGGACTGCTATTATTTTGAACACTACTGTTAGCACTCAGCATAGCGCTCTGGATAAAGGTGATCCCAAATGTTATGGAAAATGTTCCTAACAAAAGCTTTAACTCAGTCCACAAAAAAAAAAGTTCCCACTCAGCTCCGTCATCTGAAATATAGGGGGCTTCCATGTTATTGGTAGTGCAAAGATTCTAGAAAAGCGCTATAGATCCTCGGCACCCAAAAGAAATTCTGCAGATTCTTCACTTCAAAATCTAAATGCCCTCTCCCTTCTGAGCACTACAGCTTGTCTAAACCACATTTAGTGTCCACATGTTTGGCATTTTTTTTAGCGATGACAGTCCACCTAATTGATAGATGTATGTCTCCAGAAGCATGAGCTGGGCACTACCACATATGCAAACCACAAAGGCAGTTAGCAATTTTTACTCAGCAACAACCACTGCTAAGTTTCTCAAAGGGGTATAATTTCCAAAATTGGATCTCTTGAGGGGAGATTCTGCTTTTCTAGCACTCAGGAGCTCTGTATATGGAGTCCACAAACTATTCTAGCAAAATCTGTGCTCCAGGAGAAAAATAGCGCTTCATTCCTTTGGAGTCTCGCAGTATGGCTAAGCAATAGTGTACAGCTGCATATGGGGTATTTCCACATTCAGCAGAAATTGGGGACAAATTTTGGTTCAATTTTTACTCATTTCCCAGATGGAAAATGTAACGTCTGGGGCAAAAAAAATAATTTTGGTGGTAAAAATGTAATTATTTTTTCTTCCCTGCCCAATGGTAAAAAATTCTGTGACACACCTGTGGTGTCAATCTAATCACTGCACCCGTAGATTAATTCATTTAGAGGTGTAGTTCGTAATATGGGGTCACTCATGGGGGGTTCTGCTAGTCTGGCACCTCAGGGACTCTACCAATGTGACATGGCACTCTCAAACCAGTCCAGCAAAAAGTGAACTCCAATATGTTGTTTCTTCCCTTCTGAGCTTTGGACTGTCTCAAAAGTAGTTTTTGCCACATATGGGGTATTAATGTGCTCAGGAGAAATTGCACAGCACATGTCCTCAGTTAACCAATGTCCGCTGTTAAACTTGTGAAAATACAAAAATTGAGGCTAAAAAAAAATTTTTGTGGGAAAAAAATTGCTTTTTTTTATAATCATTTTCATGGCTCAACATTATTAATTTCTGTGAAACACCTTGGGGCTCAAGGTGTTCACCACATATCTAGATAAATTCCTTGTGGGGTCTAGCTTCCAAATTGCGCTCACTCTCCAAATACAACATAACAAATGCAGAACCATACATCAAAGTCTACGTTGCAAAACATCTCTCAATCCCTGAGCTCTTCCATGCTCCCAGACAGTAGTTGCCCCTCCTCTCACATATGGAGTATCTGCGTACTCAGGAGAAATTGCACAGCAAAGTTTGGGGTCCAATTTTTCCTGTTACCCTTGTGAAAATAAAAAAATTGGGGCTTAAAAAAATTTTTTGTGAGGAAAATTTGATTTTTTTTTTTTAATTTTCACACCTCAACATTATAAACATTTTATGAAGCATCTTAGGGTTCAAGGTGCTCTCCACACATCTAAATAAATTCCTTGAGGGGTCTAGTTTCCAAAATTGGGTCACTTGTGAGGACTTTCCACTGTTAAGTCACATCTGAGGATCTCCAAACGCATCCGCTAATGAGTCCAGCAAATTTTACATTCAAAAATTCAAATGTCATTCCTTCCCTTCTAACCCTGCAAGGCACCAAAACAGTAGTTTTCCTCCACATATGGGATATCTCTGTACTCAAGAGGAATTGGACAACAAATTGTATGGTGCAATTTCTCCTGTTACACTTGTGAAAATGCAAAATTTGGGGCGAAAAAATAATTGTGTGAAAAAATGTTTTTTTTATTTTGTTTTATTTTCATGGCTCAACGTTATAAACTTCTGTGAAGCACCTGTGGGTTCATGGTGCTCACCACACACATAAATTTCCTGAGGGATCTGGTTTTGCTTTTGAGTGGTTTCCGCTGTTTAGGCACATCAAGGATTCTCCAAACTAACATGGTGTCCACTAATTATTCTAGCAAATTTTACATTCAAAAAGTCAATTGCGCTCCTTCCCTTCCAAGCTCTGCTGTGTACCCAAACAGTCGTTTGTCATAATTATTTGATGATGTCATAATCAACTGATGAGGTCATAATTATTTGATGGTCATAATTATTTAATGATGTCATAATTATTTGATGTCATAGTCGATCATATGAATGATTTGACGATGTCATAAATAGTGATGAGCGAGCACTAAAATGGTTGGGTGCTCGTTTCTCGGGTCAAACAAATTGGAATGCTCGGGTGCTTTACCCGAGCAACGAGCCCAATGTAAGTCTATGGGACAACCGAGCATTTTTGGCTCCCCGGAGGTCTTTTTAGGGTATCAAAACATCAGAAATCTATGGCAACAGTGCACAAATGACATGGGAATATCATGGAGAAGACCCCTGGAAGCATTTCTGACTGCTAGGTCACTGCTGTGAACAATGTTGTCAGAGTGTTATGCCACTTTTACAGGCGCACATTAAAACAAAATCAAAATGGATTTTCCTGGGAAATATGTTAAGGAACATCCTTTCCAGGGTAATGATTTGTATGTAAGGCAAAATAAATAAACCCCCAAAACTATGTACCTCCACTACTAGGGCTTTGTTCGCATGTAGCGTTTTAAATGCATTTTTCGACTTCAGCATTGCTTTCAACCAATACCAATGCATTCACAGGGAAATGTAATTTTAACATTTACAGTGCCTTTGGAAAGTATTCGGCTCCCTGGAACTTTTCAACCTTTTCCCACATATCATGCTTCAAACATAAAGATACCAAATGTTAATTTGTAGTGAAGAATCAACAACAAGTGGGACACAATTGTGAAGTTGAATGAAATTTATAGTTTTTTTAAAATTTTTGTGGAAATGCAAAAACTGAAAAGTGGGGCGTGCAAACTTATTCGGCCACTTTAACATAATACTTTGTTGCGCCACCTTTTGCTGCGATTACAGCTTCAAGTCGCTTGGAGTATGTCTCTATCAGTTTTGTACATCAAGAGACTGAAATTCTTGCCCATTCTTCCTTGGCAAACAGCTTTAGCTCAGTGAAGTTGGATGGAGATCATTTGTGAACAGCAGTTTTCAGCTCTTTCCACAGATTCTCGATTGGATTCAGGTCTGGACTTTGACTTGGCCATTCTAACACCTGGATAAGTTTATTTGTGAACCATTCCATTGTAGATTTTGCTTTATGTTTGGGATCATTGTCTTGTTGGAAGACAAATCTCCATACCAGTCTCAGGTCTTTTGCAGACTCCAACAGGTTTTCTTCAAGAATGGTCCTGTATTTGGCTCCATCCATCTTCTCAACAATTTGAACCAGCTTTCCTGTCCCTGCTGAAGAAACGCAGGCCCAAACCTTGATGCTGCCGCCACCATGATTAACAGTGGGGATGGTGTGTTCAGAGTGATGAGCCTTGATGCCTTTACGCCAAACATATCGTTTGGCATTGTTGCCAAAAAGTTCGATTTTGGTTTTATCTGACCAGAGCACATTCTTCCACATGTTTGGTGTGTCTCCCAGGTGGCTTGTTGCAAACTTTAAACAACATTTTTTATGGATATCTTTGAGAAATGGCTTTCTTCGTTCCATAAAGGCCAGATTTGAGCAGCGTATGACTGATTGTTGTCCTATGGACAGACTGTCCCACCTCAGCTATAGATCTCTGCAGTTCATCCAGAGTGATCATGGGCCTCTTGGCAGCGTCTCCGATCAGTCTTCTCCTTGCTTGAGATGAAAGTTTAGAGGGACGGTCGGGTCTTGGTAAATTTGCAGTGGTATGATACGCCTTCCATTTCAATATGATCGCTTGCACAGTGCTCCTTGGGATGTTTAAAGTTTTGGAAATCATTTTGTATCCAAATCTGGCTTTAAACTTCTCCACAACAGTATCACAAACCTGCCTGTTCCTTGGTCTTCATGATGCTCTCTGTGCTTCAAACTGAACCCTGAGACTATCACAGAGCAGGTGCATTTATACAGAGACTTGATTACACACAGGTGGATTATATTTATCATCATTAGTCATTCAGGACAACATTGGATTATTCAGAGATCCACAATGAACTTCTGGAGTGAGTTTGCTGCACTGAAAGTAAAGGGACCGAATAATATTGCACGCCCCACTGTTCAGTTTTTGTATTTCCACAAAAATTTAAAATAACAATAAATTTCGTTCAACTTCACAATTGTGTCCCACTTGTTGTTAATTCTTCACCAAAAATTAACATTTAGTATCTTTATGTTTGAAGCATGATATGTGGGAAAAGGTTCAAAAGTTCCAGGGAGCCGAATACTTTCGCAAGGCACTTTAACAACCTTAGTTGGCCATGTGGTTTGTGACACATCATCAGACACATCCTGTTTCATTTTTGGAGACGGGACTCTGAAAGTCACAAAGCCTATTTTTATAGGGGCATCAGGTGGCCTTAATATTCTTAAAGGGCCATCAGCCAGGTATGCTTTGTTCCCATTATTAAATAGTGGGTCTCCCATACTGTTATTGCCTATGCAGTGAGCAGCTGGGCTGCCAAAATTTAGGACGCACCCCAATACCCCTTAGTAGTATAGGGGCACCAGTATTCGTCAAACTCAAATCTGACAGGTCGACACGCCCCCTATCATTTAATCCGTCTCCTGGGATTTGATCTGGCTGGACTTTGATCAGGCTGGGAAATCTGAGCTGCTGGATTTGTGAATTTCAATCAAAGTGATTTATTCGTCTCTATTGATATTTTATCCAGTGGATTTGATTAGTCTGTGTTGTTTTAGTGAATTAAAGAGCGAATCTTGATCTTTTTTGTCGGGGAGAAACTTTTAAGGACCCAGTAAATGTATAAGGAGTTCTAGTTAAATACAGACTTCTGTATATAACTAGTATATAAGGATTTTTAGTGAATTAAAGAGTGAATCTTGATTTTATACTTTTTTGTGGAGAGAAACTTTTAAGGACCAGTAAATGCATGTAAAGCACTACTGTGGTGGAAAGCTGTATCAAGCTGCTAAAAGGTGTTTATTTTTTAGTATTATCCAGGATATAAGTTTTAAACTACAGCTGCAAAGGCAATTTAATTTGAAGTATCACCTTATAACACATTTGGAATTATGACGCTCAACTTATAGTTTTATTCAGAGTTTATATATTCATTTGCTAGAAGTCTTATGAAATAGCCTGCCACTGTATCTACACTTATCCCAGCAATTCATTGTATACTAAGAAGAATCTTGGCATGGTTTGTTAGAGATAGATCAGTTATTACCAGGTAGAGGTATGTACAGAGATCACTCTATTAGCAGCAGTGTTGACATGACCATTTTTTTTCTATCTACTGGCATTGTTGACATGAATTGTCATTGTGGAGAGAATCTTTTAAGGACCCAGTAAATGCATGTAAACAGGACAATTGAGAGAATGAGTGAAGGTCGCTGGTAATTAGATACGGTAATTCAGTTGCTAGAAATTAAACACAGTAAATAGTCTTGCATTGTATATAGCCAGTGGGTGGCTTTTTAAGACCAACACTATATGTATGTAAAGGTAATTTATCTATGTGTGTGTTTCACATTTTATAAGGGTCTTTTATGATCAGCAGTAATTTATCTGTGTGTGTTTCACACAGGACAAGTTCTGTGATCCGTCTATTGTGTGGGAAAAGTCAACGCGAGCTCACATTATGAGATGGTCATATTATGTACATGATGATATTACAATATTACAGAATGCTTTATTCCTATTTTAAAAAAGCAATGATAGGGTATTGTAAAACATGATTACAAGATTTTATTGTAATAAATACAGCTCAAAGACATTTCAAGCATTGAACTAATTGTGAAGCCAAAACGACTCGCTCAGTTATGGTGTTCTCTCTAGACAAGCACAATATTGATGTATATTCCAACAGAAGTAGTGCTGTGTTTTTAAATTTGATCTTCTCTCAGCAATAAAATTTCTCACAATTGTATCATTACACGTTTTATCAGCAGAAAACTTCTTCAATATCTTACTGAACGGTATGTTTCGAGCTAAAAAATGTAAAAAGTACACGCAGTAGTGACCGCAGACAGTGCTAAACGTGTCTTGGATCTGGTTGCTTTGATAATAATAAGTCTCACAATTCTTGTTCAGGAAAGTCACAAACTCGCTCGGAAAGATAGCGTTGTCAGCACATAATCCGTAGCTATCAAAAAATATGGCGTTCTTGGCATCACAGAGCACGATTAATATCCAGTGTCGGCCAGGTTGGTGTGCGGGGTCTGTATTTACGATGAATCCGACAGGGCGTTGATTTACCCGATGTGGTGGAAGCAAATCACACGGAAACACACCGCCAAACACACGCTCTGTAAAGCTATCCCCCTTCAGTATGGTCGTGAGTTGCAGGCTATCCATCACTAATTAAAATCGTACAAGATCTCTCTTCTATTATTAATTTCCAGAATGGCCGGGTTGATTGCAAAAACAAGCATGTTTATCGTATGGGGTGTCGCTAGTGCAAACCGGACTTCAGCACGTAGGTTACCTGTTTTAATGAGGGAGAAATGGCCGCCGGGTTCCTGATCAGCTGATAAATCAAACGCAAACAGAGTGAATCCGGACATAAACTCTTCACGATCCACGGCCATGGCACAATCAGCTTTCTGCTTACCTGATATATGTGCGAGAGCCATATACTCTCTGACGGCTAAGTAGTCATTAAAGTTAGGGTTATAAGGCCTCGCAGGGATCTGTTGTCCGTCCAGGTAGAGGGCTGCGTGATTGACGTTGTAGTGATGGAAGAACAGGGGATTTCTGGCGTAAGACCCGCTAAATGCTTCATTATCTACAAAACCCAATATAACAGTTTTCGGTATCTGGCCTAGGAAGAGATTCTCGTGGTTCGTGATCCGTGTTCCAGCGGCTATGCTGTACACTTTCGTGCATGTCCGGTCAATAGCGTACTTGGCTGTCGCTGCCAAGAGGGCCTGACTGTGGCCTATTCGAACCGTGGGGGACACTTGTACTCTTTTTACAAAGAGAGCGGCTTGCATGATTTGCACTTTCAGCGGATCGGCCTCAGCCGACATGAGGCAGAAAGCATCCTTATTTCTCGTTAGCTTAACCTTAAGATCGAGTCCGTTCAGTATTAGCTTTGGCTGATTAAATATATCACCAAAAATTGGACCAATGAGGTCCAGTGGTTTGGAGCGGTGGGTTGCAGCGGCTCTTTTAATAAATCCAGCATTTGGGCCATCCAAGCTTCGGTCATTATGGTGACCAGCTGTGTCTTTATAGAACAAACCGGCAGTAAATTGCGAGGACAGCGTCTGTGAACTGTAATTTAAGAGAGTCTCTATGTACGCTCTATAGCTGTAGAGATTGTCCGATTGTGAGATAACTCGGTCCCCAGAGTAATATCGACCTGATTAAAGAGAGTGGCAAGAGGTTAGTTAATGAACCCTACACATGCGTCATCGGCGATATTCGAATTATCCTGCTTGACGATGCGACAATTTATGTACAGCAGTGTGTTATTCAGGTCGTAATAATAATCCCCGCTACCCGATATGAAAAATTCCAGCGGGGCATTATCCGTCAGAGCGGCAACCGGCTGAACTTCTACAAATAGGGATTTCTCTATACTCGTCTGTGTCGGCGGTATGTCAAAAATATCCAGTTTAGATTTAGCGCACTCTACAGAAGCATCGTGCAGGAAAGCCATGCTGATCAGAAGATGTCCTCAGCAGTACATCTCACTCGTTTCTGAGGGGTCGACGCTTGGTTGGTTTTTTATTCATGAGGATCGGGGGTAGAGCGGGGCATGAGCGACGCTTTCTTTTACGTGATTTTTTAGCGACATAAACTAGACCAGCGCCACCTTGCTCGGGCTGTGTATTTATACGATTCATAAGCGCTGACGAGACAGATGTGACGGCGTCTTTAGCAATGTTTTTGACAGCCGTCTTCACGTGTGGTTTTACCAATTCTAAGCCTCTTCTGAAAAGCGGTACAGCACGCCGAAATAAACCTTTAAATATCCCCGCCAGACCCGATCCGTACATGTACTCGCTCCCGCTGAACCCCTCTAATCCGTGCCCAGACTGTGCAATATAGTAGCGGGCATAAACAGCTGGGTCCCCGTAAGGCCTCTGAGCCACCATTTTCTAGCGTGCTAATCGCGTCTCTTCGGAAATGTAGTCTCACAATACACTTTCCGTACTTGAATTTAACGGGTGTGCCTTGGTCCGATAAGATGGAGATTGTTACAGAATCAAAATGGTGTTTGCATAAGGGCACGTAATCGGGACGCGTGTATTGAAGCGTGGTAATTTCACCGCTCTTACCGCTTATTTGCGCAGTTCTCAGAAGTTGGACGTAGCTGCCGCCCACAAGCTGATGTTGGATGATGTCGGTGTAAATAAATAATATATAAAAACCGGCTTTTATATCGGCATAAATCTTCTTCCGCACAGGCTGGTTATTATCATGCGCTTCGCTGTATGGATGAAGGCCTAAAATATGCGCCAATTTCTAACCCGGGGCAAACTGTATCGTGGGGGAATCCGGTAGGGTAACACTCCTCCGCACTTCGTCATAGCGCAGCTTAAATCCGTCGACTGTTATCTTCAAAATATCAATTCTCTCATTAATAGCACGTATGAGGTCCGGTATTGTGTTATAAAAACTTGGCTTCACATAATATTCCTGCATCACATCCCCCCGCTTGCCTATATAGAAGTTCCCTTCACCCCGCTCAAATGTGTACCATGTATGGGGGTATTGAATCTCAGTTAGTGCAACTTCGTACTGTCCTGAAAGCTGAACGGGTTTAGATAATTTTGTGGTATAATCGGAGATTGTGTTTTCTGGATATATATCGCCAGAAGCGTTGGAGGGAAGGGTGATAAAGAAGGATTCGGATTCCATGGTTATATGTCCGTCAGCGCCGACGCGGATACCCACGAATTAAATTTATCAGGATAACCTCTCCATTTAATATAGCAATGAATCGCCCCCATGACACGTTTTTTTCGCAAAATCGCCTCAACGCGGTAGATGCGGTTTTCATCAAAATGTATTTTTTGCAGCTCCTCCTTATAAAATGATCCCTCGATAGCGTCGCCCGCTAAATCATTAATTTTATAGAGAGGCTTATGAAATTTATTGGAAATGGCGCTAATTAAAAATATCTCCTCGCTGAATGTCTGCTCATAACCCTTCGTAAAAGGGTTCTTAAAACGAGATATTCTGACATGATCTCCAATTTTTAAAGATGGCTTAATACGCTTTTTAGCCACGATACCGCTATAAATATTTTTCCATATCTGTAACGAGTTCTGCTTCGTCACATCGCACGGACGCGTCCGTATCGTTGTGTGAAAGGTGTGATTGTAACTGTGCACCAAACCTGGTAAAATGTCGATATACCTAAAGGTATTATGTTTCGTCAGATAGCGCCACATACGCGTTTTTAATGTACGATTAAATCGCTCAACTATAGCGGCCTTTACGGTATTGTTGGTGAAAAAATGGTGAATTTTATGCATTTTACAAACACGCTTCATGTGTGAATTCATAAATTCTTTGCCACGATCCGTCTGTAGTTTCTGCGGGGTACGTCGGTCGCTTTCAAATATTAACTCGAACGCCCGAGCTACAGACGCACCGGTTTTATTGGGCAAGACGGCAACCCAGGCGTATTTGGATAGTACGTCTATCACGGTCAATAGATATTTCACAGCGTCATTTTCCCTAGAATATTCAATTAAGCTAACCAAATCAGCCTGCCACTGCGAATCAACGTCCGAGACAAAGATTTTATTGGTGGAGAATCTTGTCCTTACAGGCTTATGAAGGGTGTAAGCATCTTGTTTATTCAGCCAATCGGCGACATCTGTAAGGAGTTAATATTCACTTACACACTTAAATTCACATAGTTAAGTGTTATATATAGTTGTATATATATATACAGACACGCAGAAACACAGCGTACCCGCGATGCCCGGCGCTGAAAGCCCGTCCCAGGGCCCGGCAGCGCCAGAACTGCTACAATCGGCATCGGTTAAAATACAGGCCTCGGGATCCGAATAGTTCAATGTGGCAAATACCTCATCAGGCAGTTCGCAGCTCATTATACTCGGTTCTTAAAGAATAAAGCAAAAATAATATGCAAAACAACTCTATATCTATACAGTTAGGTCCATATATATTTGGACAGAGACAACATTTATCTAATTTTGGTTCTAGACATTACCACAATGAATTTGAAACAAAACAATTCAGATGCAGTTGAAGTCCAGACTTTCAGCTTTCATTTGAGGGTATCCACATTAAAATTGGATGAAGGGTTTAGGAGTTTCAGCTCCTTAACATGTGCCACCCTGTTTTTAAAGGGACCAAAAGTAATTGGACAAATGACTCCAAGGCTATTTCATGGACAGGTGTGGGCAATCTCTTTGTTATGTCATTCTCAATTAAGCAGATGAAAGGGCCGGAGTTGATTTGAGGTGTGGTGTTTGCATTTGGAAGGTTTTGCTGTGAAGGAAACATGCGTTCACAGGAGCTCTCCATGCAGGTGAAACAAGCCATCCTTAAGCTGCAAGAACAGAAAAAAACCCATCCAAGAAATTGCTACAACATTAGAAGTGGCAAAATCTACAATTTGGTACATCCTGAGAAAGAAAGAAAGCACTGGTGAACTCATCAATCCAAAAAGACCTGGGAGCCCACGGAAGACAACAATGGTGGATGATCGCCGCATACTTTCTTTGGTGAAGAAGAACCCGTTCACAACATCAACTGAAGTCCAGAACACTCTCAGTGAAGTAGGTGTATCTGTCTCTAAGTCAACAGTAAAGAGAAGACTCCATGAAAGTAAATACAAAGGGTTCACATCTAGATGCAAACCATTCATCAATTCCAAAAATAGACAGGCCAGAGTTAAATTTGCTGAAAAACACCTCCAGAAGCCAGCTCAGTTCTGGAAAAGTATTCTATGGACAGATGAGACAAAGATCAACCTGTACCAGAATGATGGGAAGCCAAAAGTTTGGAGAAGAAAGGGAACGGCACATGATCCAAGGCACACCACATCCTCTGTAAAACATGGTGGAGGCAACGTGATGGCATTGGCATGCATGGCTTTCAATGGCACTGAGTCACTTGTGTTTATTGATGACATAACAGCAGACAAGAGTAGCCGGATGAATTCTGAAGTGTACCGGGATATACTTTCAGCCCAGATTCAGCCAAATGCTGCAAACTTGATTGGACGGCGCTTCATAGTACAGATGGATAATGACCCCAAGCATACAGCCAAAGCTACACAGGAGTTCATGAGTGCAAAAAAGTGGAACATTCTTCAATGGCCAAGTCAATCACCAGATCTTAACCCAATTGAGCATGCATTTCACTTGCTCAAATCCAGACTTAAGAGGTAAAGACCCACAAACAAGCAAGACCTGAAGGCTGCGGCTGTAAAGGCCTGGCAAAGCATTAAGAAGGAGGAAACCCAGCGTTTGGTGATGTCCATGGGTTCCAGACTTAAGGCAGTGATTGCCTCCAAAGGATTCGCCACAAAATATTGAAAATAAAAATATTTTGTTTGGGTTATGTTTATTTGTCCAATTACTTTTGACCTCCTAAAATGTGGAGTGTTTGTAAAGAAATGTGTACAATTCCTACATTTTCTAACACATATTTTTGTTCAACCCTTCAAATTAAACGTTACAATCTGCACTTGAATTCTGTTGTAGAGGTTTCATTTCAAATCCAATGTGGTGGCATGCAGAGCCCAACTCGCGAAAATTGTGTCACTGTCCAAATATTTCTGGCCCTGACTGTATATTATATATATATAACACACACACACACACACAATCGCACATCCACACAACGTACCCGCGCTGGGCAGCGCCGCCTGACCGCTCACTTTCCACCCATCAGTAGCGTTACTACACGCGGTTTCGGGTAAAATGGTGTGGCCGGGATCAGAATAGTTCATGGTTGGTGAAATCTCAGCAGATATACCCGGCTCTTAAACGAGATAGAATAAAGCGGTATAAAAATAATGTGCAAAACAACTCTTAACTAGAATAGCCCGCTGTGTCTATATAAGGCGTAAAGCATACCCGGTTGCAAAGCCAGTAAGACTTCTGAAAGACTGTTAGAAAAAATATGCTCCTCCATCTAAAAATAAAATTAACTGTATGAATTTTAGCGTCAATCTACAGTAAATAAATATTCAGCTATTAATCAACACAGTCGTGATATATTATTAAAACAAATAAAGTTCGAGTATGAAAACACGGATAAGTCGTTCATGCAAATACTACACAAACTTAAATATAATTGAAACGAAATCCGTAAAAATACTCACTATAGTCCTGTTCAGATCGGAGTTGTGGTCTGTGAGGTTTGAAGCCTTACAGGTGAGAGTTGTATAGCATGTGAGCGGGGCTGTATTTATTACTGGTAACAGAGAGAACACGCCCTCTGTCAATACCATGAACTGCTAGATAGAAAAAAATCTATTAATGTTTTACAGAGCCATCATGTCTGCTAAGGGCCTTGAAGCAATATTAAAGACGCAATATTTCACGCCCGAAGCCCCGGCATCATTCACTGGCGTTACAAATCTATACAGATCGGTTAGAACGCGTGGTATAAAACAACATGAGGTGATCGATTGGCTGAATAAACAAGATGCTTACACCCTTCATAAGCCTGTAAGGACAAGATTCTCCACCAATAAAATCTTTGTCTCGGACGTTGATTCGCAGTGGCAGGCTGATTTGGTTAGCTTAATTGAATATTCTAGGGAAAATGACGCCGTGAAATATCTATTGACCGTGATAGACGTACTATCCAAATACGCCTGGGTTGCCGTCTTGCCCAACAAAACCGGTGCGTCTGTAGCTCGGGCGTTCGAGTTAATATTTGAAAGCGACCGACGTACCCCGCAGAAACTACAGACGGATCGTGACAAAGAATTTATGAATTCACACATGAAGCGTGTTTGTAAAATGCATAAAATTCACCATTTTTTCACCAACAATACCGTAAAGGCCGCTATAGTTGAGCGATTTAATCGTACATTAAAAACGCGTATGTGGCGCTATCTGACGAAACATAATACCTTTAGGTATATCGACATTTTACCAGGTTTGGTGCACAGTTACAATCACACCTTTCACACAACGATACGGACGCGTCCGTGCGATGTGACGAAGCAGAACTCGTTACAGATATGGAAAAATATTTATAGCGGTATCGTGGCTAAAAAACGTATTAAGCCATCTTTAAAAATTGGAGATCATGTCAGAATATCTCGTTTTAAGAACCCTTTTACGAAGGGTTATGAGCAGACATTCAGCGAGGAGATATTTTTAATTAGCGCCATTTCCAATAAATTTCATAAGCCTCTCTATAAAATTAACGATTTAGCGGGCGACGCTATAGAGGGATCATTTTATAAGGAGGAGCTGCAAAAATACATTTCGATGAAAACCGCGTCTACCGCGTTGAGGCGATTTTGCGAAAAAAAACGTGTCATGGGGGCGATTCATTGCTATATTAAATGGAGAGGTTATCCTGATAAATTTAATTCGTGGGTATCCGCGTCGGCGCTGACAGACATATAACCATGGAATCAGAATCCTTCTTTATCACCCTTCCCTCCAAAGCTTCTGGCGATATATATCCAGAAAACACAATCTCCGAGTATACCACAAAATTATCTAAACCCGTTCAGCTTTCAGGACAGTACGAAGTTGCACTAACTGAGATTCAATACCCCCATACATGGTACACGTTTGAGTGGGGTGAAGGGAACTTCTATATAGGCAAGCGGGGGGATGTGATGCAGGAATATTATGTGAAGCCAAGTTTTTATAACACAATACCGGACCTCATACGTGCTATTAATGAGAGAATTGATATTTTGAAGATTACAACCGACGGATTTAAGCTGCGCTATGACGAAGTGCGGAGGAGTGTTACCCTACCGGATTCCCCACGATACAGTTTGCCCCGGGTCAGAAATTGGCGCATATTTTAGGCCTTCATCCATACAGCGAAGCGCATGATAATAACCAGCCTGTGCGGAAGAAGATTTATGCCGATATAAAAGCCGGTTTTTATACATTATTTATTTACACCGACATCATCCAACATCAGCTTGTGGGCGGCAGCTACGTCCAACTTCTGAGAACTGCGCAAATAAGCGGTAAGAGCGGTGAAATTACCACGCTTCAATACACGCGTCCCGATTACGTGCCCTTATGCAAGCACCATTTTGATTCTGTAACAATCTCCATCTTATCGGACCAAGGCACACCCGTTAAATTCAAGTACGGAAAGTGTATTGTGAGACTACATTTCCGGAAGAGACGCGATTAGCACGCTAGAAAATGGTGGCTCAGAGGCCTTACGGGGACCCAGCTGTTTATGCCCGCTACTATATTGCACAGTCTGGGCATGGATTAGAGGGGTTCAGCGGGAGCGAGTACATGTACGGATCGGGTCTAGCGGGGATATTTAAAGGTTTATTTCGGCGTGCTGTACCGCTTTTCAGAAGAGGCTTAGAATTGGTAAAACCACACGTGAAGACGGCTGTCAAAAACATTGCTAAAGACGCCGTCACATCTGTCTCGTCAGCGCTTATGAATCGTATAAATACACAGCCCGAGCAAGGTGGCGCTGGTCTAGTTTATGTCGCTAAAAAATCACGTAAAAGAAGCATCGCTCATGCCCCGCTCTACCCCCGATCCTCATGAATAAAAAACCAACCAAGCGTCGACCCCGTCAGAAACGAGTGAGACGTACTGCTGAGGACATCTTCTGATCAGCATGGCTTTCGTGCACGATGCTTCTGTAGAGTGCGCTAAATCTAAACTGGATATTTTTGACATACCGCCGACACAGACGAGTATAGAGAAATCTCTATTTGTAGAAGTTCAGCCGGTTGCCGCTCTGACGGATAATGCCCCCCTGGAATTTTTCATATCGGGTAGCGGGGATTATTATTACGACCTGAATAACACACTGCTGTACATAAATTGTCGCATCGTCAAGCAGGATAATTCGAATATCGCCGATGACGCACGTGTAGGGTTCATTAACTATCCAGTTGCCACTCTCTTTAATCAGGTCGATATTACTCTGGGGGACCGAGTTATCTCACAATCGGACAATCTCTACAGCTATAGAGCGTACATAGAGACTCTCTTAAATTACAGTTCACAGACGCTGTCCTCGCAATTTACTGCCGGTTTGTTCTATAAAGACACAGCTGGTCACCATAATGACCGAAGCTTGGATGGCCCAAATGCTGGATTTATTAAAAGAGCCGCTGCAATCCACCGCTCCAAACCACTGGACCTCATTGGTCCAATTTTTGGTGATATATTTAATCAGCCAAAGCTAATACTGAACGGACTCGATCTTAAGGTTAAGCTAACGAGAAATAAGGACGCTTTCTGCCTCATGTCGGCTGAGGCCGATCCGCTGAAAGTGCAAATCATGCAAGCCGCTCTCTTTGTAAAAAGAGTACAAGTGTCCCCCGCGGTTCGAATAGGCCACAGTCAGGCCCTCTTGGCAGCGACAGCCAAGTACGCTATTGACCGGACATGCATGAAAGTGTACAGCATAGCCGCTGGAACACGGATCACGAACCACGAGAATCTCTTCCTAGGCCAGATACCGAAAACTGTTATATTGGGTTTTGTAGATAATGAAGCATTTAGCGGGTCTTACGCCAGAAATCCCTGTTCTTCCATCACTACAACGTCAATCACGCAGCCCTCTACCTGGACGGACAACAGATCCCTGCGAGGCCTTATAACCCTAACTTTAATGACTACTTAGCCGTCAGAGAGTATATGGCTCTCGCACATATATCAGGTAAGCAGAAAGCTGATTGTGCCATGGCCGTGGATCGTGAAGAGTTTATGTCCGGATTCACTCTGTTTGCGTTTGATTTATCAGCTGATCAGGAACCGGCGGCCATTTCTCCCTCATTAAAACAGGTAACCTACGTGCTGAAGTCCGGTTTGCACTAGCGACACCCCATACGATAAACATGCTTGTTTTTGCAATCAACCCGGCCATTCTGGAAATTAATAATAGAAGAGAGATCTTGTACGATTTTAATTAGTGATGGATAGCCTGCAACTCACGACCATACTGAAGGGGGATAGCTTTACAGAGCGTGTGTTTGGCGGTGTGTTTCCGTGTGATTTGCTTCCACCACATCGGGTAAATCAACGCCCTGTCGGATTCATCGTAAATACAGACCCCGCACACCAACCTGGCCGACACTGGATATTAATCGTGCTCTGTGATGCCAAGAACGCCATATTTTTTGATAGCTACGGATTATGTGCTGACAACGCTATCTTTCCGAGCGAGTTTGTGACTTTCCTGAACAAGAATTGTGAGACTTATTATTATCAAAGCAACCAGATCCAAGACACGTTTAGCACTGTCTGCGGTCACTACTGCGTGTACTTTTTACATTTTTTAGCTCGAAACATACCGTTCAGTAAGATATTGAAGAAGTTTTCTGCTGATAAAACGTGTAATGATACAATTGTGAGAAATTTTATTGCTGAGAGAAGATCAAATTTAAAAACACAGCACTACTTCTGTTGGAATATACATCAATATTGTGCTTGTCTAGAGAGAACACCATAACTGAGCGAGTCGTTTTGGCTTCACAATTAGTTCAATGCTTGAAATGTCTTTGAGCTGTATTTATTACAATAAAATCTTGTAATCATGTTTTACAATACCCTATCATTGCTTTTTTAAAATAGGAATAAAGCATTCTGTAATATTGTAATATCATCATGTACATAATATGACCATCTCATAATGTGAGCTCGCCTTGACTTTTCCCACACAATAGACGGATCACAGAACTTGTCCTGTGTGAAACACACACAGATAAATTACTGCTGATCATAAAAGACCCTTATAAAATGTGAAACACACACATAGATAAATTACCTTTACATACATATAGTGTTGGTCTTAAAAGGCCACCCACTGGCTATACACAATGCAAGACTATTTACTGTGTTTAATTTCTAGCAACTGAATTACCGTATCTAATTACCAGCGACCTTCACTCATTCTCTCAATTGTCCTGTTTACATGCATTTACTGGGTCCTTAAAAGATTCTCTCCACAATGACAATTCATGTCAACAATGCCAGTAGATAGAAAAAAATGGTCATGTCAACACTGCTGCTAATAGAGTGATCTCTGTACATACCTCTACCTGGTAATAACTGATCTATCTCTAACAAACCATGCCAAGATTCTTCTTAGCATACAATGAATTGCTGGGATAAGTGTAGATACAGTGGCAGGCTATTTCATAAGACTTCTAGCAAATGAATATATAAACTCTGAATAAAACTATAAGTTGAGCGTTATAATTCCAAATGTGTTATAAGGTGATACTTCAAATTAAATTGCCTTTGCAGCTGTAGTTTAAAACTTATAACCTGGATAATACTAAAAAATAAACACCTTTTAGCAGCTTGATACAGCTTTCCACCACAGTAGTGCTTTACATGCATTTACTGGGTCCTTAAAAGTTTCTCTCCACAAAAAAGTATAAAATCAAGATTCACTCTTTAATTCACTAAAAATCCTTATATACTAGTTATATACAGAAGTCTGTATTTAACTAGAACTCCTTATACATTTACTGGGTCCTTAAAAGTTTCTCCCCGACAAAAAAGATCAAGATTCGCTCTTTAATTCACTAAAACAACACAGACTAATCAAATCCATTGGATAAAATATCAATAGAGACGAATAAATCACTTTGATTGAAATTCACAAATCCAGCAGCTCAGATTTCCCAGCCTGATCAAAGTCCAGCCAGATCAAATCCCAGGGAGACGGATTAAATGATAGGGGGCGTGTCGACCTGTCAGATTTGAGTTTGACGAATACTGGTGCCCCTATACTACTCCCCTTTGACGACACGTACAGGAGGGCCTTAGGAAAAAATGTTCCCATTATGAGAAAGTGGGTCTCCAAGAGTGTTTGCATTGAATGCAAGGCCTGCCCTGCCCCAAAGTTACACGCCCCCAATACCCATTTGAAGCAACGTACTGGATGGCGATATGAAAGCAAAGTTCCCATTATTCTTTATTTGGTACTGCCGTACTGTTTGCCTATGCATTGAATTAAGGCCTGCCCTGCCCAACGTTACATGCACTTCAATAACCCTTTGAACCAGCGTACTGGATGGCCACATGAAAGCAAAATTCCCATTATTCTTTATTTAGTACTGCCATACTGTTTGTCTATGCATTGAATGCAAGGCCTGCCCGGCCCCTAAGTTACATGCACTCCAATAACTCTTTGAAGCAATGTACAGGATGGCCACATGAAAGCAAAGTTCCCATTATTCTTTATTTGGTACTGCAATACTGTTTGCCTATGCATTGAATGCAAGGCCTGCCCTGCCCCAAAGTTACACGCACCCCAATACCCCTTTGAAGCAACGTACTGAAAGTCCACATGAAAGCAAAGTTCCCATTATTCTTTGTTTGGTACTGCCATACTGTTAGTCTATGCATTGAATGCAAGGCCTGCCCTGCCCCAACATTACACGCACTCCAATAACTCTTTGAACCAACGTACTGGATGGCCACATGAAAGCAAAGTTTCCATTATTCTTTATTTGAATGCAAGGCTCGCTAT
Source organism: Oophaga sylvatica (assembly GCA_033576555.1). Taxonomy (NCBI): domain Eukaryota; kingdom Metazoa; phylum Chordata; class Amphibia; order Anura; family Dendrobatidae; genus Oophaga; species Oophaga sylvatica. The sequence goes on from JARQOD010010941.1 coordinate 24,298, forward strand.
GCCCCAAAATAACACGCACCCCAATAATCCTTTGAACCGACGTACTGGATGGACACCTGAAAGCATTGTTCCTAGTAGTTTTGTACTCCCATACTGTTTGGCTATGCAGTGAATTGTTGTGCCTGAAGAACCAACATTGGAGAATGACTATAGGTGACTCTAGGTAAGTACCTGTTCATACTTAGTTTATGTTTGGATGTGACGGTCAGTTTTTTGAAATTTGTATTCATTAGCCGTCTGACTGAGCACTCCTCCTCTTAGCCGCAGGCGTTTTTAATCACAGCAGGGCCACTACCCCTCCACAGAGATATAGATTTCAGTCTAAAGAGAGGCTTCACATTAGGTTCCCATATAGATGAACACTTTAGTCTAAGCGAGGACTGGCATTAGGTTTAGGTCCTGGAAAACGAGAATCACCTTAAGGCCGGATTCACACTAGCGAGAAATACGGACAAGTGATATGCGAAAAAAAAAAAAAATCGCATTGCACTCGGACCAATGTTAATCTATGGGGCAGTTCCCATCAGCCGATTTTTTCTCGGCCGTGTTATAAGGGCTGAGAAAAATGTAGCATGCTGCGATTGTCATCGTATTACTGGGGCGTAATACGCCAATGCAAGACTATGGGGGCAAGAAAAATACGAATTACACACGGATCAGACGTGTGACTTGCGAAAAATACGCAAGATTTCTCCAGATGACAGGAAATGGACTCAGCCATTATCAGGAAGCTTTGACATGCTAATTAGCTTATAAACAGCGCCAGACATCACTGAACAACGCCTCCACGGAGTTCACCATCATGTCCACATACATGAATGTGGAAATGCGCCGCTCTATATCTACATAACGCCAGATTCCCAACATCATTAGGTGGTTGCCTATATTTAACATGAGAGCAGTGTTGCAGTATTATCCGCTTCTGGGCACTACAGGGAGATCTTCCCTCCCCCCTCCTTTTTCTGCACCTTATCTATGATCTGACCTTGGATTAAGTGAATAAGGCTCTGGCAAAGCCGAAACGTTTATTTATATCGCTTCTACTATATATTCTTGTTTGCTCCCATAAAATTGT
>JARQOD010010942.1:0-25371 GCA_033576555.1 Oophaga sylvatica
TAGACACAGAGTGATCTTTTTTTAAAAGGGTCTTTACACACAGAGTGATCTATTCTATAGAGTCATTCCACACAAGTGTTCTTTCTTATAGGGGCATTAGACACAGAGTTGCTATTCTAAGCATTACACACAGAGGTCATTCTATAAACATTCACACAGAGTGATCAAAACAATAGAGACATTAGACACAGAGGATCTATTCTTAGAGACATTACACACAAGTGATCTATTCTAGAGTCATTACCCACAGATGATCTATTCTATAAGACATTACACACAGAGGATCTATTCAATAACATTACACACAGAGTGATCTATTCAATAGTCATTAAAACACACAGTAAACCAAATTCTAAAGTCATTACCCAAAGAAGGATCAAATTCTATGATTAAATTACACACGAGGATCGTTTAAACGTGTTTATTTCCAGTTAATGTTGATGATTATGGCTTACAGCCTGTGAAAACCCAAAAGCCCAATTATCTCATTTAATAGAAACTTTATAACACCAGCTTGAAAAAAAATTTTTTAAAATCCGAAATGTTGTCTGTTATGTTTGGTAGCTGGGGGAGCAGGAGCAAAAAACAGCTAAAGCACCTAACACCAAGAGGTTGGAAACTAATAGGTTCAACCCCAAACTAACCGCCCCAACAAGAAGAAAGCCGTGGACATACCAAACGGTGGTCCAAACCGCCCGCACACCCCGGAAAGAAGCTATCCCTAAATGGAAAAAACAAAGCTAACTGCCCCGGAGTGGACCCCAAAAAGTAGGAAGCCCCCAAACATATAAGGCGGTTAGACAAGATGAAAATACGAACACAGCCAAAAAATAGATTGAGCAAACGCGGGGCCCAAACCTGTTAATAGGACAGCCCCGGAGAGAATACTTTCTGCAACCCAGAAAAACCCTAGGAAAATCTCAAACACTTCTGAATCCAAAAAAAACGAGACCACAACGGTCTCGCCCCCACCTAAAATCAGATCTCTGGTGGGCACGTAGCTAACCCAGATTAAAAATATCACAAGAACTGGGGAAATGAACAAATACAAAAAACGAACGGAGACCGCCAAAGCCCCCCAAAGGTGACCCGCTGAAGACAAAAAGCAAGCAGCAAAAAGCAAGGAATTCAAACCACAGTAAAAAAAAAACTGAAAGAGTTTATCTGAAAGCAACGGAGACAGCAGGAAAGCAAGCTGAATTTCAACCAAAACCAGGAAGCACAATAAATCACCGGCGAGGACATGGGAGGTCAGCCACTTATATCAGGCCAGTCATACCACCTGACAACCACTCGTTTCTGCAGGTTGGGACTCTTGGTATTCAAATAGGTTCAATACCCTCACAACCACCACAGGGACTTCGCTCCAAATCGTTCCAAAACGTTCACACAGTACCCCCCCTTGGGGGGTCACCGAACCCCACTTGTGCCACCAGAACCAGGAGAGTTCGGGGGAGGCACGGACCGTCTTTCAGCATAATGTCAGAACAAAACCCAAGAATTTCCTAGTAATTGAATTTCCCCACCTGGCCAAACAAGAATCCAATATCTTCCAACCACTCTCCAAATTGTCCCCACCCAAACGATCAGGAGGCGCCCATAGGAACCACGGGCTCGCAAATCTCTTCAATAAAGATTTGTGAAATGTTCCTGGAAGAAGCAAACGGAAGGAAACGGGATTAACAATCCCACGATCATAAGGTCCAATGAACCGGCTTAAATTTGGAGAACGACCCTCATAGGGTTTTTTTTGAAGAAACCAAAACCAAGTCCACCCCTTTAAATCGAGGACCTCATCCTGTGCCAGTTGGCAAACCGCTGGGCTTTCTCCGAGAGACAGCTTTATCCACTATTGATTCCCAAATCAGCTGCATTCTCTCCACAATAGAGTCAACCCCAGAAGACAGAAGCCTCCACCTCCTGAAGAAAATCGAGGATGAAAACCCAAATTGCAGAAAAAGGAAACAACAAGGTGGCAGAACTATCCCTATTATTCAAAACAAACTCAGCCAAAAAAAAAAGAGACCCATCATCTTATCACAGAACAAAACATCTCAAATAAGTCTCCAAGGTCTGGTTTGTTTTTCTCAGTTCGCCATTGGTTGATGGAACGCAGAGAAAAAGACAGCGAACTCCCAGTTTGGAACAAAAAGTCCTCCAAAATCTGGAACAAACTGGACCCCTTCAACACGTTCCGGAATCCTGCAACTGAACCCCGTTGAAAAAACAAGGGCACCAACCGGAGGAGGATGGCAACTTAGGTGGGCACAAGATTATTTTCTTCGAAACCTATCACAATTCCCCCAAAAAACGGTCATTCCTGAGAGCAGGGGGGGTCGGAAATAAAATCCATAAGATAAGGGTTCATGGCCTCTTGAGACAGGCAAGGCATTAACAACCACTAGAGCAAGACAATGTTTGGACCGAGAACAATTCCCAGACGCGCAAAGTCCCTGTGTCACGAGACAAAGTGGGCCACCAAAAGGCCCGACTCACCAAATCCTGGTACGAAAAAACCAGGATGTCCGACCAACGTGGAGCAATGAAATCCAACTCACATTTTCCTCCACGGCGGGACAAACAACTCCCACAGGGAACGCAGGTTTATCCTACGAAAATTTTTCTCCAAAGCCATTTCCAAATTGGGTGAGATACCCTCCTTCAAATAACAGCAGCTCAGTTCCTCAGGAAATCCAAAAGAAACTCCCGAGAGGGCATCCGTCTAAAAATTCCTTATGCCCCGGAAAAAGAGACCACAAAATTAAAACGGGTAAAAACAAGGCCCACCTGGCCTGTCTAGGATTAAGTCGCCCTGTTCAAGATAAACCAGGTTCTTAAATCCGTGGGACCCCACCTGATCTTGGCTCCTTCCAGCCAATGTCTCCACTCCTCAAAAGCCCACTTCATGGCCAATAATTCCCATACCCACATAAAATTACGTTTCCGCTGGGGAAAATTTTCGGGGAGAAAAAGGCACAAGGGTTAATCTTAAGTCTCCGGATCCCTTTGGGACAAAAGGCTCCTGCACAAATCTCAGAAGCATCAACCTCCACCGAAATGGTAAGAAACCGGTTGGCGCGAACGGAGCAGAAGTGAATCCCGCTTAAGCTCCTAAACACAGAAACTCCTCAGGAGGCCAATTCCTACATCAAACCCTTCTTGGTCAACAGTCGTGGTTTCACAAACCAAGAAATTAGCTTAAATTTACGATAAAAATTAGCAAAAACCCAAAACCTCTAAGACCTTCATGTAGTGGTTAACCCATCACAAATGGCCGAACTTTGACCGGGTCCATTTCAATAACAACGGAAAAATGAATCCCAGAAATGAAACCTTCTGAACTCCAAAAAGACATTTTGATCCTTCACATACAGTGCATTTTCTCTCAAAATCCGAATACAGTCCAACATATTCCCATAGAATCCCAGTCATTGGGAAAAAACAAGATATCGTCCAAATAAACGATCAAAATTTATCCACGAAATCCGGAAAATATCGTTCATCAAGGATTGGAAGAGAAGGGCATTAGTGAGCCCAAAAGGGCATCACTAGGTATCAAAATGCCCCTGGGGTATTAAACGCCGCTTCCTTCCTCTCCGTGCTTGATGCGAAAAAATTATATGCCCCCCTGAGTTAACTTATAAACCAACAAGCCCCTTCACTCTGGAAAATAGTCAAAATCAAGGGTAAGGATTTGATATTTAAACATGATCTTTTCGGAAACGATAGCAATACACACGGCCTCAATGAGCCTCCTTCTTGGCCACAAAGAAAAAGCCGGGGCCCCCCCAAGGGTAAAAGGGAGGTCTCATATGACCCTTCTCTAAAACTTTTTGATAAAGATCGCAAGCCCATGCTCAGGTACGAAAAATTAAAGACCGACCCTTGGAAATTTACAACCGGGTACTAATCAATAGCGCAATCAAACTCCTGTGAGGAGGTAAGGATGCGACTTACCTCAAAACACATCAGAAAAATCAGTCAAATAGGGACATCTTGAGACTGGGGGGAGGCAAAAAAACACTTGAACAGGCAGGGGGCAGAAAAAACAGGAGGTCACACAACAATTGACAACCCCAACGTCACAACAAGACTTACAATCCAAAACAGTCTGAACCAAGGAAAACCCAGTACAACAATGTCATGTAAATTATGTAACACCAAAAATTGCAATTCTCTTGTGGTCCGGTCAACCCCTTATACCAGTAGAAAACTGGGGTTTATTCTCAGCCAAAGGGGTAAATCAATGCCCAGTAGGGGAATAGACTTCCGTAGGGGTACGGGAAACCACAACGTTGGGCAAAATAAAAAATCCACAGGTTAATAAGCTGCCCTAACACAAAACCTGAGCTGAAAATTGTGGACAGGACAAATCAAGGTAACAGTCAACAGAAATTTAGCTGAACACTCCCAAAACAACTGACGTGCAAAACGTCTTTCCCCCCGCTTGGGCGACGGAAATAGTATGAAACTCACCACAATAGTAGCACAACTATTACCTTACAAACTCATGAGCGTGCCCCAAATCACTCCATCACAGTAATGGGCTAGGGGCGGCCCGCAAGGCATACAATCCTGCATATTTTGTACGCTTCGCAAGCGCTGTCAATTTGAATGCTAATGCATAGAGTCATGAACCAGAGGTACAGGAACCCACCATAACATCCTTCATTCCGACAGACCCTTCCCCAAAAAGGGGCCCCCCAAAGCTTTGTCATTCCATTTAGTAAGGACTGCCCACTTTTCAATTTGGACAGTAAGCTCAGCGGCTTCAGACCCGATTCAATGCCAACAAGGTTTTTCAGCTTATCAGGACATTAGGTCATTGTACAATAACCTAGAGCCTGAAAAAAACGCATCAACATCATTCAAAACAGGATCCCCAGGTGCAGGAAAAGGCCCAACCTGGGGTCACCCGCGCAACAGGAGATACAATTTAACCTGCTGCGTTGTGTTCCCTGAGATCAAAGCAAAAAACAACTTACTTTATTTTAAAGTTCAAAAACTTAGACCGACCCCCAAAAATAATCCGCAGAGGGATCCTATTTCCACGCAGGAAACCCAGAAAGAAATACATACTCAACCTCAACAGCGCTGCTCCCCAAAGATAACAAATGCGGCCCCATTGGGAAAAATTTCCTCCCCAGCCCCCAGAGAAAAAGAGGGAAAAACACAACAAACAGGAAAAAAAAAATTTTCTGACAACTTTGACAATTTTTTTTTTGTCTTTACTATTTTTCCCTTCTATTGAGTACCATAAATTTTTCAGTAAGGCCGGTGATTCGTTATGTTTTGGCATTCAGGAGGCAGGAGCAAAAAAACGCATAGAGGGTTGGAAATAAAAAGGTTGCAGAACCCCAAACTCACCGCACAACTAAAGCAGCCGGGAGCGCACCTACGGTGGTCCAGAGCCCGGCACAACCGGAGAAAGCACCCTGAAGATGGAAAGAGGAAAGCTAACTGCCCCGGAAGACCCCAAAGAGTAGGAAGCCCCCAACATATAATGGCGATTAGACAAGATGAAAACACAACACAACAAAAAATAGATTGAGCAAACGCTGGGCCCAAACCTGTCAGATAGGACAGCACAGGGAAAAATACTGTCTGCAACCCAGAAAAACCCAGGAAAAACTCAAACACTTCTGAATCCAAAAAACGAGACCACACGTCTTGACCACCTAAAACAATCTCTGGGTGGACACGTGCACCCAAATAAATATCACAAAACTGAACAAAAAAACAAAACAAAAAAAAAGAACGAGACCACCAAAGCCCCCAAAAAGGTGACCCGGTGAAGACAAAAACAATGCACAAAAAGCAAGGAATTTTAAACCACAAAAAAAAAACTGAAAGAGACTTACGAAACAAGCGGAGACAGCAGGAAAGCAAGCTGAATTTTTCCCAAACCAAACCAGGAACACAATTGATCACCGCAGGAAATGGGGGCAGCTCACTTATTTAGGCCAGTCATGCCCACCTACAACCATCGTATCTGCAGGTGTAGGACTCTTGGTATTCAACTAGGTTCATACCCCAGCAACCACCAGAGGGACTCAGCTCCGAAATTGTCGTCTCCAAAAAAGTCCCAACATTTTCCGGCTGAAATGTTAAGATCATAAATGCACTCAATACAAGTTCCTCTATTACTCCCCACAACAGCCCGCTGTCTTGGGGTCCTACTTTTATTCCGAGCTTTCATTCATCCCCACATCCGACCGGCTGGCTCTTGTTATCTCCACCTCAAAAACATCTCTAAATTCGACCTTTTCTATTTCGACATGCAAAAACTCTACTGTTTCTCTTATTCATTCTCGTCTGACTTTAACTCTCACTAATGGTTCCCTTTACCAAACCCCCCTCTCCAATCGCTTAATGCTGCAGCCAGATCATATTCCACCAACTGTTACACCAATGCCTCTACCTTGTTCCAGTCTTACACTGGTTACCCCCCCCCTTCCAGAATCCATGCAAATTATTACCCTCACCCACAAAGCACTTCATGCTCGCACCACCCTACATCTCCTCCCTTTCTCAGCCTACCATCCTACCCATGCCCTCCTTCTGCTAATGACCTAGGTTGCATCCCAATAATCAAACCTCCCACTCCCGGCCCAAACTTTTCACGTGCTGCGCCAATTCTTTGGAATGCATTACCCGGTTAATACATTAAATCCCCAATCCCCACATTTTAAGCATCCCAAAAATGCATTTGTTCAGACTGGCCAAAACCCGCCTCAACGCATTCCAACTATCCCTGTTGGCTCATTCAAAAAAATTTCTACCATAATCAGGCACCTTCTATTATTTCTCACCCGCTTTACATTTAATAGTCCTCTATGTCGTACTGTTACATACTTTGGCTGTTAACTGGTTCTTTGCAGAATTACATGAACACCCATTCGAGCACTATGGCTGGTCCAACAATGAAAGAGAAGGACCCGCCCGCGGGGCTCACATCACAGGGACGTGCGAGGATACCTAGGAGAGGGTAGAGCTGGTCATGCGGGGTTCATAGACTGATGATCCTGCAGGTTGTTGGCTTTCGGAAGGGTGGGTTTTCAGGTTCCTTTTGAAGGTTTCCGTGTATGGAAAGTCTGGTTGTTTGGGGTAAGAGTTCCGATAAGGGGAAAGCACGGGGAGAAGTCTTAATGCGGTTGTAGGATGAGAGAAAGAGGGGAGAAGAAGGAGATCTTGAAGGTAGGAAAACCGGGGACCCGTCACAGATTATGGGGAGAAAGGTTGTGGATGGCTTTGTATTCTGGTTAGGGTTTTAAAAGCCAGCCTCTGGCAATAGGAAGCCAGTGAAGGTCTTGCAAGAGGAAGCTGGGGAATATCAAGACAGGTGGATTATCGGGCGGCAGGCTTAGGAAAGATTGGAGTGGGCAAGCTTGCTAGAGGGGAGGCCAGAGAGTGAGGTTTTCAATAGCGAGGCAGGAATGATGAAGCGTCACAATCTTTTTTCAGTTTCTTGGTCAATCATTTATCACAACCCACATAACAAATATCAGATTGTTCGGTTTATGTTATGAACACATTCCCAAATATTCGATGAGGCGTAGGGAAAAAACTCTCCGAATAAGGAACTTTGGATTTTTGTCTAAACCCACAAGTTCCCTCTGACAAACCTCAAAAGAGAAAGGATTTGCTGTGATGCTAGTCACTTAAGAGTGGTCAAGGAGTCCAAGGTCAGAACCAGGGGTACATCAAAACAGAAGGAAAGATTAAAGCTAGTCAGGTAACGTTCCGAGGTCAAGTACCGGGAGGATAACATAGAGCTGAAGGGTTAAAACAGGGCGGATGGGTCAGAACAAAGTCCAAGGTCAGGCAACAGATCAAGCACAAGAACCAGGGACAGAAACACAAACCCAAAGGATTGTACGTCGGCAGTGGTCGGGAAGCTGCTCAGTTATAGGCATGGCATTTACCCGGGATTGAACACCTGGAGACTGCCAACCTCCTAACACGATTTGCTAATCAAGCGTCAAAAACACACGAAGCTCAGCATGCCCGAACCGGACGGATGGCCCTGCTGTCAATCAAATACGACACTTCACATGCCCCTGTACCAGATGGACGGCCGAGCTTCAGCATCCCAGACACCCTAGGGGTGGAACCGGACAGTTCCCTTTCTAGGGGAGGCCACCGGACCCCCCCCGGTTTCCCCAGGAAATTTTAGATGGAACCCTGAATAACCAATTGGCTTTCCACATCTCGACACGGGGCCCAGGACTCTCCTGTGGTCCATACCCCTCCAGTGGATGAGGTACGGGAGGGAATTTGGGGCCCCCAAAATCCCCCCAACCCTCTGAACCCCATATTTTCCGGCCACCGTTTACTGAAATAGGAGGAGGCGAGAAGGTATTTAATGGAATACTTAGGGATGCGAAGGGATGGGAGGAAGTTAACCTAAGTGCCCGTTTGACCACCTCTAACCATATGAACCAATAAACTTTGGACCCCAACTTCGCCGACGGCACTTTAAGTTTAATGTTCCAGACGACAAACAAACCTTATCCCCAATCTTAAAAGCAGGACCCACCGACCGCTTTTATCGGCCCTTGTTTTTGGTGAATCTGGCATCCCAATAGTCCTTTTGAACCTCCCTCTAGAACATTCCAAACCCTTGCAGGCAACCCCACCCCACTCAATCAGAATGATCCAAAAATTCGCCAAAAGGGATGAAAAACCTAAGAAGAATGGTGGGGTTTTCCGGTAGATTGTTTAATTGACATTGAAAGCAAACTCAGTGAGAGGAAAAAAAAAAAGACCAGTCCTCCGTCGCGTGCCCAACTCTAAAAATATTCAGTTTCGACCCCCCTTTACATTTTTCACTCTTTGTTTCATTGCAGCCTTTTTAGAAAATTCAAAAAAGTTCATTTTTTTTCTCATTAATGTAACCTCTGCCCCCATCTTACGAAAACAACTGAAATATAGAAAATTTCAAATTTATTCATGTTTCATACACATTGACTTGCTTTTGGCAATAGATGCAACCTTTTTTTGTATATTGTCTATGGAGGAGCTGCCCTGTTTGCACCTAATTCACACTGGTTTGGATGTGCCATCAGTTTTCTTTTCTTATTGTAAAGGCACACCTGTCTATATAAGACCTCACAGCCACTGCATCAGACCAAATGAGAATCATGAGGTCAAAAGAACTGGCCAAGGAGCTCAAACAGAATTGGGCAAGGCACAGACGACCAAGGTTACAAAAAAATTTCTGCAGACTTAAGGTTCCTGAGACACAGTGGCCTCCATAATCCTAAAAATGGAAAGAAGTTTGGTCCCCACCAAAAGTCTTCCTAACCTGGCCGTCCACTAAACTGAGCAATCAGGGAGAAGGCCTTGTGAGAAGGTAAAGAAAAAAAACCCCAAATCACTGTGGTGGACTCCACAGAGCAGTAGGGAAGGGAGAAAGTTCCACAAAGTCACCTATCACTGCAGCCTCCACCACGGGCCTTTATGGCAGAGTGGCCCGACAGAACCCTCCTCATGCCAACATAGAAAGCCCAAGAGTTTGCAAAAAAACACATGAAGACTCCCAGATATGAGAAATAAGATTCTCTGGTCAAAGAAGAAAAAGAACTTTTTGGTGATAATCAAATGGTATGTTGTGGAAAAACCAGCACTGCTCATCACCTCCCAAACAATCCCAATGAACATGGTGGGGCAGCACATACTTTGGGGGTTTTTTCAGCTGCAGGACAGGACACTGGTTGCAATGTGGAAACATAATGCGCCAGTACAGAGATATCCTGTATTTTCTCTATTCCTTTCAAATTGGGACGCCAGGACTCCATGATTGGTAATTTTTATACAATTAATATATCCCAAGCGACTGTTTTCTTTCCCCTCCGTCTAACCATGTGCATTGAAGGTTTTGTGGTGCTATATTGTTAATAATTCTCCTCGAGTAACCTTTTTGATTATTTATTCACTCTTTCCTTATTATAATGTTTTTAAGACATCACAGCGTTGCATGGTAATTTGCCGCCACACCTCGCATGGCGTTTTATCTGCCATTTTTGTGAGGGGAAAACCTCTCTTTCTGTCCTTCCCCTATTCCGGAAGTGACGTCACAGACCCCGGTGACTCTGAGTCGAACACCAAGTGGTGAGGTCCAGGGCTATGGGTATCGGCACCGACCCATGGAAGTCTATGGGGAATGTCACTGCATCAGAGCTCGGTCCGTGCCCTGCGGTCATACAATGGGGGGGTATTTACGGGATTGTAGAATAGTTGTGACCCACCTGTGGTTTCTGACTGATTGACCAGCCTGCGGGTAGAACCTGAGGGATGTTATGGACTAGGTGTTAAGTCCCCCACAGGTGGATGGCCCTCAAAGTCTATGGTGGTGGTGCGGGTGGAAAGAATCAGTCACACACAATGCGCTCTTTCCTACCTTTACTTGTAGATGTTGTTGCAGGTAGTCCCGGGAACTGGTCAGGTTGGAGAATGCACATTCGGGAATTCGAGCGGTTTAAGGCCTCCTTCTCCTTAATGTGTTGTGATACAAACTTGCATGAAGTCAGTTAACCTTTCAATAGCAACTGCCCCCGCCGACATAGTGGAAGCCTTTTTGTGGAAGAACTAATCTATTTCGCGCGTCCCGCAACTCCGTTCTCCTGACCCATTTGTACGACACATTGGGCTGCCTCCTGTGACCTGAAGTCCAGCTAGGCCTCCGGGTTTTTCTTATTACTAGGCGTGAAGCACTAGCAATGCTTCGGCCCCCGGTTCCTTTACTAAGTGAAGGTGACGTCACCTGAATCACTTACTTCTCTCTTTTCCTCCACTGCCTTCGCCCTGCTCCCGCCCTTAACAAAACACGGTAGCAATGGTGTAAATGTCAGCTTCCTTCCAGCGCCTCCCGACCTTCCCATTTTAACTCGATGTTGTGCTGCTGTGATTCCTTTCCTTCTTTCCTTCTTAACCCCTTCGAGGCTATCAGGAACTTCTGTCAACTGATTCATGCACCTCTGAGAGCGCCTTCCACGCCTTAAGGAACACAGCAGCTTGTGCTGAGGTAACAGGTTTAAGTAGCTCGACTAGGCTAGAGTGCCCACTTGTCCACTCTAATAGCCCCACTTCTGTATGAGGTGAGCTACAGGAGCTCCTTCGACTAGTCTTATCTCCTCCCAAGACTAACGCCTTCCTGAGACAGGAAAACTGACTGAACTGAACCCCCTCTCCCCTCCACACAACTGATCTAATCTCTGCTACCACACTACTTAAATAATCTAAGTTCCCCCTTTGTGGCAGTTTTGAGAATGTTGATTATGAATATCGGCTTAAACAATACCTTTCTTGTGCATTTTCCAAGACATGGTGCCTTGCGCAGCGGGCCACCAAACTCCTCCGTTTTCCTCGATTGAGTTCCTGCCTCCATTTCGTAAACGCTCAACAGGTATTTGATCGCACAACACCAGGGTTTGGGGTCTCGCACCGAGCCCGTTGAAGCTAGGGGAATGTCAAAGTAGCAAGCTCGGTCCGTTGCCCTGGGCGCTCATACAAAGGGGGTTATTTCAGGGGATTTTAGAATTGTTTGTGACCCCCTGGGTTTCTGATCAAGGTGACCACGCTGCAGGTGAATCTTCTGACGATGTTCTGGCAGCAAGGTGTTAAGCTTCCACAGAAGACTGGATCCCTCAAAGTATATGGCGGTGCTGGGTGCAGGCAATAAGGCAGCACAAAAAAACATTTCTTTCCAAACCTTAATGTGAGGTTGCAGGTATGCCCCGGGAAGTGCCGGGTGGAGGATGCCACCAGGAAATTCCGGGTAGGTTTAAGCCCCTTACTTCTTAATGGTAGTTTCCAACCTCATTAAGTAATTTTAACTCCTTCCCCTTTCTAAGCCCCGGCGACTTTTGATGAGGTCTTTTTGGGACAAACATGCTCTATGGCAGTACCTCCAGACCCCCTGCTTCCAACCTCGTTACGTATCAGCACTAAAGGGCCCCCTGCGACCTGAATCCACAGGGATTCCGGTTTTCTCCTACTAGCCGTAAGGTTCGCAACTTCGACCCTGTCCGTTGTATAGAGGGAGGCAGCTATCGTTGCTATTCACCTCGGCAATCTTTTCCCTTTCTCCACTCCCTGTCTCCTACATACACCTAATATGAACAGGCAGCAGTAGAGTCACTTTCTCCTGAGGTAACTCCGACCGAGATGTCTGTCTCCCTCCCCTGGGTAACACCAACGACCACTACTTTCAGCTAATTGTTTTTATCTCACTGCTTTCAAGGGCTCCCTCTGGTGAACCAGGAAAAATGTCAGTGTTGGGCTTATCAATATTTGTGAATACCTTTTTGCATTCTCCGGGAACATGTTACCAACACAGCTGGTGTTGTAAGGGGTTTGAGATGAGTTCTGAGCAAGGCTCCCTCTGGTGGGTTACAACTACGTGAAATTGGAGGACTGGGAATCAGGTGTACGACGGGTCTTATATAAGGGATCATTTTCCCACAGGTTGCCGGTGATCAATTGTTCGGCTGAATCCTTTATTCCAGTTTCCCTTGTAGCCTGCTGTGCGTTCTGCAACCCGCACCAGAAAGAATTTTTCTTCTTTGTGTTGTTGCTATATTTTTGGCATTTTGCCGCACTTCTTTGGGGGGCCCTTCTGGCCCCTCCGGGGGCTTCTCCTTCCATTTAGTTCAGCCACTGAGTTTTTTCTTTTGCTTTTTTTCCAGTTTTTTTCAGTGGCTGCGTTTTGATTTTGTTAAAACCAAAAGCTAATTTAGGTGGTAGAGGTCGTTACTCAGGTATTTTGAAATTAGAAGTTGGTGTTTTCAGGGTTTTCTGGGATTGCAGTAAGACCCTTCCTGTTTCCTTTTCTATTTAGATGTTTGGGCCCCCGTTTGCTCCATTCTATTTTCTTTCTGTTCAGTATTTCCTCTTGTCTAACCGCCATTACATGTTTTGGGGGCTTTCTATTACTTTGGGTTCTGCTCCGGGGCAAAACTTTCCCTATTTATCTTTCGGTTAGCTAGTTTCTCAGGCTGGACGAGGCGTCAGGACCAACGTAGGAACGCCCACGCTGCCTCTAGTTGTGGGGTTATAGGGGTACGCAATCTCATAAATTCCAACTGCCTGGGGTATTTCCTTTTTTACCTCACCCTCAGCTACCGAACAAACGTATCCCGGCCTAAAAATTGAAAATTGTATGTTACCACAGAAGGGAAAAAATATTTGATAGAAAAAAAGTTGTCAGAGTTGTCGAGATATTTTTCTGTTTGTTGCATTTTTTTTTTTTTTTTTCCCTCTGTACTCTGGGTGCTGGGAGGATCTTTTCTCCCAATGGAGTTTGCACAGTTGTCTGGCTGGTGGATCACTTGCCACTAGGTTCAGAGTATTGCTGCATATCTTGCAAGGTTCCTGTTGTGGAACCTAGGTTCCCATGCCAGATTTGTTTTTAGGGGCGAGCTAAGTTTCAGAATTTCAAAAATAATGAAATTGTTTTTTTGCCTTAAAATCTAAGTCCTCGGAAACGCAGCGCGCAGGTTAAATTATCATCTTCTCCTGCGGGGCGATCCCAGGATTTTGGGGCTTTTTTCCCCATTACCGGGATCCTGTTTTGAGGATGTGATGCGTTTTTCAGGCTTTGGGGTTATTGACATACCAAGTCACTGATCAAGCGAAAAAGCCTTGTTGGATTAAATCGGGGCTTGATGACGCGATTTACGTCAAATTCCGTAGGTGGGCAGGTCCGACCAAATGGAATGACGACGCTTGGGGGGCCCTTTTTTCCGGAAGGTCGTCAGAAATGAAAGGATGTTATGGTGGGATTCCCTTCCCCCTGGTCTCAATGATTCTATGTCATTAGCGATTCAAATTGACAGACTTTGCGTGAGCGGGAAGATGCGTGGAATGGTGTTGCTTTTTGAACCACTTCTGACCCATGCAGTGGAAGAGTGGGTCTGGGGCACAGCGTCAGAGTTTCGAAAGCGCAATAGGTTATGTTTCTAACGTGGTGAGCCTCTCATGCTATTTTTAGTCGCCCTAAGCGGGGAAAAGACGTTTTGCACGCTCAGTGTCTTGGGGAGTTCAGCTAATTTTTATTAACTGTCACTCTGAATGCTCCTGTCCCATTTTCTGCTCATGCTTTCGTTGATTCTGGAGCAGCTATTAACCTATGGATTAGATTTTGCTAAACGTTTGGGTTTCCCTTGATACCCCTACGAAGTCATCCCCTACTGGGGGGTCGATTCTACCCTTTGCTGAGAATAAACCCCAGTTTTCTACCAGGTGATAAGAGGGTTGAACCTGATCACCGGAGTGCTGCAAATTTTGTTCTATAAACTGCATGACATATCGTGCGGGTTTCCCTGGTTACAGTCTCATAATCCTGTTTTTGGATTGGAAATCTTGTCTGAAACCCATTTGGGGGGGCTGCCAATGTGTTAAACCAACACTCCTGTTTTTTTCTGCCTCCCCCCAAGCCAGGATGTTCCGACTTTTTGTTTGATTTTCTGATTGTTTAGCGAAAGTAAATCTGCTCCTTGCCTCCACATAGGAGCAATGATGCCTATTGAATTAGTGCCGGGTAGTAAATTCCCTAAAGGTCGCCTTTTAACTTGTCTGTCCTGAACATGACGCTATGCGGTCTTATATCAAAGAATCTTTGGGGAAAAAGGGTCATATCAGACCTCCTCTTTTTCACCCTTAGGTGCCTTTTTTCTTTGTGGCCCAAAAAAAGATGGTTCATTAAGGCCGTGTATTGTTTATCTCTCTTGAACAATATTACTGTGAAATATCAATACCCGTTACCCGATTTCTGACCTGTTTTTTCCAGGGTGAAAAACGCTACTTGGTTTCCAAGCTTGACCTCAGGGGGCGTAAACCCCTTTTCCATTAAGCGGGGATGAATGGAAGACCATTCAATCCCCTAAGGGCTTTTTGGTACCTAGGATGCCCTTTGGGCTCACTAATGCCCCTTCCCTTCCAGCCTCATAATGACATTTTCAGGGATTTTGTGGACAAATTTCTGATTGTTTTTTTGGATGATATCTTGATTTTTTCTAAACTGGACTCTCAGTGAAACATGTTCGGACTGTTTTTCCAATTTGAGGGATAATGCTCTGTATGTGAAGGGATCAAGTGCTTTTTTGGCGTCAGAAACCTTTCTGGATTCATTTTGTTCCCCATCTTTTATTAAAATGGACCCGGTCAAGGTTCAGGCCATCTGTGATTGGGTCCAACCACTATTAAAGCCTTCAGAGATTTTTGGTTTTGGCCAATTTTTATCGAAAATTTTTGGTAATTTCTCGTTATTGTAAACATTAACGATTTGACCAAAAGGGGTTCTGATTGTTGAATTGGCCTCCTGACAGTCCGCATTTCAGGAACTTAACAGAGATTCACTTCTGCTCCTGTTTTCTAAACGGCACCTGATTTTCTCTTGCCATTTCAGGTGGGGTTGATGCTCTGAAATTGGGGCAGGTGCCTTTTGTCCCAAAAATCCAAACCTCTAAAAGTAACCCTTGTGCCTTTTTCTTTTTCAAAATTTTCTCCTACTGAACGTAATTATGAGGGGTAATCGGGGTTATGGCCATGAAGTGGGCTTTTGAAGAGGGAGACATTGCTGGAGGACCAAACATCAGTGGTGGTCCTTACGGACCATAAGAACGGTCTATCTGGAATCTGCCAAGGACTCAATCCTAGACAGGCCAGGGGGCCTTGTTTTTTCACACTTTTAATTTTGGTGGTTTTCCTTTCTTCCGGCACAAAGAATGTTAAGCGGATGCCCCTCGAGGAGTTTTCCTTGCGGACTCCCGAGGATCTGATCCTTCTTTATTTTAAAAGGGTGTAGTTCTTTCCCCATCTCGCCCAATTTTAGACTTGCCTGGGGGGTGCAGGAGGATAGGCCCGAGCGCTGCCCTGTTGGAAAATTGTTTGTCCCGGACCAATGGAAAAAGAGTGTGATTCGAGATTTTATTGTTCCGCTTTTGGGGGCATCCCGAATTTTGGTACCAAGACTTGGTTAGCGGTCCTTTTGGTGGCCTACCTTCCGCGATGTCAGGGAATTTGTGGGAGTCCGGGGACTTGCTCTCCGCCCCCAACCTTGTCCACTCATGGTTTGTTGATGCCATTGCCTTCCCAAAGACCAGGACCCTACCATGGTTTTTATTTCCGATCTTTCCTGTTTCTCAGAGAAGCCACCATTGGGGTAATTTGTATAGTTTTCCAAAATGATACACTTGTCCATTACCTAATTGCCTTCCTCCTCTGAATGGGGCCGTTGTTTCTTCAGCACGGGTTCGTTTACACGGCATTCCTGAAACATTGTGTCGGACAGAGGAGTCCAGTTTGTTTCCGATTTTTGGAGGACTTTTTTGTTCTAAACGGGTGTTCATTGTCTTTCTCCTCGGCTTTCATCCTCAACCAATGTCAAACTGGAGAACAAACCAGAATTAAACTATCTAAGATGCTTTGTGTCTGCTGATCAGGATAGGTCTCTTTTTTGCCTTTTGGCTAGTTTCTCTTAAAAATAGGGCAGCCTGCCTTTTTGATGTCCCGTTTTTTTTAATTCTGTTTTCACCCTCGATTTCTTCAGGACAGACGGAAGCTTCTGTCTGTCCAGGTGTTACTCTGTTTTTTGAGCTATGCAACAGATTTGGGACCAGGTAGTGGAGAGTTGTCCCTCCTCAGGGAAGGCCCGGGTTTGCAACCGCATAGGACTGATGGTCCTCGGTTAAAGTGGGGGACTTGGTCTGGTTGTCCTCAAAGAAATTCCTAGAAGTAGCATCTCCTAAATTTAAGCCTAGGTTCATTGACCTTATAAGACATGGAGATTAAATCCTTTTCTTTTCGTTTTGCTTCTTCCAGGGACTTTAAGATCCTAACGTGTTCCACAATCCGGTTGAAGAGGTTTTTGACCAGTGGTTCCTGCTACGTGCTCCGCCCTGTTTTGGTTGAGGGCAATCGAGTATTTGGTTGAGAAAATATTGGATTCTCGTTTTTTCTAGACGAAGACTCCAGTATTTGGTTAAAGGAGAGGTTTGGCAGAAGACAATCTTGGGTGTTTGCTTCGGACATCCATGCTAGGAGCTTATCCGTGCGTATCATAGAACTCACCCCTGAACGGACCTGGTTGCTCAAAGAGGGTTCGGTGCCCCTCCTCAAGGGGGGTCGTTTGTGAAGGGTTTGAGATAGTTCGACAAGGGCTCCCTCTGGTGGTTAAAAGCGTCGTGAAGATTGTGGGACTGGGAACAGGGTTACTGACTGGTCTTAATAAGGATCATTTTCCCATCAGGGTTGCCGGTGACAATTTGTTCTGGTCTGAATCCTTCATTCCAGTTTCCCTTGTAGCCTGCTGTGTCGTGTCGCATCTCCTGCACCAGTAAAATTTTTTTCTTCTTTTGTTGTTGCAAATTTTTTTGCATTTTGTCCTGCACTTCTTTGGGGCCTTCTGGGTCCCCTCCGGGGCTTCTCCCCCCCCCCCCCCCTTCTCATTTAGTTCAGCCCGAGTTTTGTTCTTTTGCTTTTTTCCATTTTTTCAGTGGCTGCTGTTTTATTTTGTTACACCAGAGAGCTAATTTAGGTGGTAGAGGTCGTGTGATCTCAGTTTATTTTGAAATTAGTAATTGGTGTTTTTCGGGGTTTTTCTGGATTGCAGTAAGTACCCTTCCGTCCTTTTCTTTTAGAAGTTTGGGCCCCAGCTTTGCTCATTCTATTTTCTTTCTGGCTATTTCCTCTTGGCAACCGCCATTACATGTTTGGGGGATTTCTATTACTTTTGGGGTTCTGCTCCCGGGGCAATAGCTTTCCTATTTCTACTTTAGGTGTAGTTAGTTTCTCAGGCTGTGACGAGGGCGTCTAGGACCAACTAGGAACGTCCACGCGCCTCTATTGTGGTGGTTAGCAGGTAACTGCAATCCCTAATTCCAACGCTCGGTGTTTGCCTTTTTTTACCTCACTCCTCACACCAAACAAACAGCTGGGCCACCATCCCCCCTTTATCTCAGCCTCCCGGGCTGAAAAAAAAAAGAAAAAACAATTTTTATAATAACAATTAACAACATAACTCCATCCCTTTGCGGGGTAAACCTTTAACGTTACATTTGTAAAGTTGCAAAATAAAAAATACAAAATATTTCACAGTCAAATAAATAAAAATATTCTTTGGAGGACCCGCACCAAAAACCCCCACGTGGGTCCCTGGGGGCTGCAGGACTTCTTTGCTGCAGACCTCACTCAAGCCACACCATACGGGTTTTTCTTCAAGTAGAATGGCTTTTTTCGTAAAACCAAGATGGGGCACTGAGTGCCAACTATTTACAACTAAAGTTCTGTGCTGCAAATCCTCAGCACGCCTCCTTGGCAAAAACTTTCTAGAAAAATCACATTTCTACATAACCACTTCACAGTAAACTTACTAAAATTCAATAAAATTAATTTTCTTCATAACTTTGTACAATTAAGAAAAAAAAAACCCTATCTGGTCATACTGATTAAATTTGCAGGACACTTCTTGGTACCTACCAGGTAACCTCCTTTCGTTGTACGTACTGACCTACGTGGTGTGGGTCAGGTATAGCTTCAGGCCTATCTGTTCGCGTGCTGGCAAACGAATACTCCTTAACCTCTCAGGGATTGCAAGCAACTTGTGGCTGGGCGAGCAGTTTTTGTTCCGCCAGGGATTCTCTACCTGAGACCCAACATCGAAGGTTCCCTTTTGAATTCCTTTCTTTGAGATACAACTTCGGAGGGCTACAGGACAGGTTCCTTGACATTTCTTCTGCTGCGGCAACTGGCTCAACTGGACTTGAAGCCTTCTTGTGGTTGGTAAAATTGAGTAACTGGAATAATCAAAAGCGTCCCCGATACAAGGCCAATCTGCGGAAAATCCCTAGGCCGTGTGTATACTTCACCGTTCTCTTTTTCCATAACAAGTTCTTCCTCCGGAAATTTTTAACAAGCCTGGACACATTTAAGGTGGTCTCGGATCCGGGTGGTCGTTTTTTTCCCCCATCTTTGCTAAGGTACAGGTTTTCCTGTTGCAAATTTGGAATTTTGCACGACATAGGCTCTTGTTCCCACTGATCATCCAATTTATGCATTCTTCTTTTTCTTTTTTAAAACAATTTCTCCAGGCAAAAAGGTTTAGCTGGCGCACTTTTGTTGTAGTTCTGCTCTTGCTTTTTTCCCTTATTTTATTGGACTATCTTCCAAGCAGCTTGTACTCCCTGTACGTTCCTGTCTGTTTGTGTCCCAATCTTCAGTATAACTCACCTGGTTCTACAACACCAAGTTCCAAATCCATGGGAGCTTTCCTGGCTTGCTCCTAAGGTAGGCTGAGTGGCAGTTGGGAACCACCGGGTATGTGATTGTACAAATACCATCGGATATTTCTTCCACCATTCCTCTCCTCAAGTGGTCCGCTTCAGCAGATCAATGATAGTGATTATCCTTCCACGAACCATGGTTTGGGGTGGTACGGTGTGGTTTCTTATTTCTTACACCCGAAAGTAACAGAATTCCTTAAACAATTCGGCTCAAAGCGGACCTTGATCATTAACACTTGTCTGGTTATCCATGGGGTCTGCAGAAATACCCCTGAAACTTCTTGCTGCTGTTTTCAGCTCAATCTTGACAGGGGTGACCACCAGGAACCGGGATATGATCCACCATTGTCAGGCATATAGTTCCTGACCTGCTGGCACAACTTGACATGGTCCCAAGCCACATCTCCAAGGGACGAGTCGTCTTATGGGCTGCAGGGGGTGCTTTCGGGGCTACTTAGTCTTTTCTTCGGAGGCTACAACCACTTTTTTTTTGCAACCATTTCTCGATGGAACTTCGCATTCCACCCAGTAGAAACGACACTTCAGCAGGGTTTCCGCTTCTTCCACCAAAGTCCCCCCCGTCCAGGTAGGCTTCCAACACCACTGGATGTCGTTCTTGGCACTACTATCTGCCATACCATCTCATGGGTTTGGGGTGACGTACCTTCGGCAAGTTCTCCGGTAGAGAACACCCGCTTCTCTCGTTCCACACGCTTTGCTTGTTGAACGCATCCTTCCCCCAGGAGGAACCTTTCCTAGTTATCATTCCTTGATGGGCTGACAACCGGTCACTGTTCTGGGTCTCCTTCCAGCGTGGGAGTAAAGGGTTTTCTCTTACACCTGCCTCCTGAGGCTCGTTTTTTCGTGGATCTCCCATTTCTGTGGAATCAGGTAGCTCAATCCTTTTAGGCACCGATCCTCTTCCGTTCGACTCATGCGGCATTCTGGACAAGGCTCAGCGTTGGCATTCTTACGGCCTGCCCTGTACTTGATGGTAAATTGATAATCAACGCCGAGCCATCCAACGTTGCCCATGGCTCCCACTTGGCTGTTTCAGATTGTCAAGGGGTTTTGTCTGTGTAAGCAGTGAACTTGCTGGAGGCTTAATGCTGAATCTTTCTGTAATGGCCCCAACCAGCGCCCGGAACCCAACTTGAATGCTATATTCTCTGGTTTCTCTCGTCGGCCGGAGCTTCCTGCTTCATAGCTTGATTTTTCTTGGCCATTTGCTTCGCGAGGACAGTTTCCCAATCCTTCGTTGCGGCATCAGTATCAGCGGAACGCTGGCTGTAGTCAGGATAGGCTAAGATCCATCGCCTGCAGGATCCCTCATCTCTTGAAACGCCTCCTTGTTCTTTACCCAGTGGAATGGAGGATTTCTGCTCTTGAGGGGTTTCCCCAGGAGGTCCTGCAGGGCGCTGCTTTCTTGGTGTAGTTTTTACAAACCTCCGTTAACCTGATCCCAGAACTGGCGCACCTCCTTGAGTTCTTGCTCCGGCCATTTCTGGATGCAGTGACCTTCTCGGGTCGGGGGCTACTCCTTCTGACTGACAATATTCCCCGTTGTACCTTTTTGTTTGAGCAGGGCACTTTGAAGGCTCAGTTTCATCCCGTACTTGGACAGTGCTCGAATAACCTCTCCAGTGCTTCAGATGATCCTCATACTCTTGGAGTACACAATTACGTCGCCCCCAAAAAAAAGCAAACGTTTCAAAGTTGAGATGTCCAGGCAACTCCCCATCACTCCTGGAACGTTCCCGGGGCACTGCTATCCAACGATCCTTCAAACCACAGGAGTCCCCATTGGGTTGAAAGCTGTCTTCTCCGTCCTCCTCACCCACTCTTGCCATACCCACTAGTGAGGTCGGGGTGGAAAATTATTGCATTTTTTAAGGCAGCAAAGGATTCCTCAAGCGTGTAAAGGGAGCACTTTATGTGTAATGCATTCACTTGTCTGTAATCTACACACATTCTCATGCTTCCATCCTTTTTCTAAAATAGGACGGAGGTGCTGCCCAGGGAACACACTATCCCTTATCACCCCTGCTTCCTTCGTCACCAACATTTTCCTTAGCTTTCTGGGAGTGTGTGGGAGGTATACCGTACGTCTTTGAAGGAGGATGCTCCTGTAGGGATGTGAGCTGTACTCCCTTAATGGTCCCAAAGCAAGTGGGTGTTTGCTAAATACCTGTGCGTACTCCTTACCACCCGTAGTACCCCTTTTTCTGGGGCTGGAGTGGTGTCTGTCCCACATGGAGCGCTGACACCAATCCCCCCCGGGTTCTGGGTCATTACCTCCGCTGGTTGGCGGGAGGCTAAGGACTCTGTCTGAGAAAGGAGGGTTTTTATCTCGTAGTAATTTAGCAACAGTGGCTATGGGTAAGTTCCTTCATCCTCTCCCCATTGAAAGACGTACTGGTACCTCCCATTTCTTTTACTTCCATACCCCTCTAGCAGCAAGAGTGTAGGTCTGGCTTGAACAATGGGCCTACACTGCTTGGTATTCTGTCCTCCAGACCTATTGTGCTCTAAACCATAAAGCTTTCACTCATTGGGGTATCACAAGGGGGTACGGGTCTGTCCCCGTAATTACCAATTTCACCACTGTCAGCTTCGCTTGCTGCTGGCACATCAGGGCCCGGATCTCCCTCGGACACTCCCTTTGTTTGGCTGGCAACTTCAGCGACTGTTGGGCAAAAAACAAAAAACTTCTCCCAGACAGTTACTAAAATTTTGTACCTAAAACCACATTTAAAGCCATTTTTCCCCTTTAATCTTTACACTAAGAGCCCTGGTCCTTCACTCCACTGGCCCACCTTTACGTCCATTTTTTTTGGCTCGAGTATACAACAGGGAGACCATTAAGGCAACACAGCAAATCAGGCTCGGGGGCCTGGAGACTCCCATGGACCAAAACTATTTAAAGGACATCGGTTTCGACCCCGCCACCACAATTGTGATTACCAGGGCAATGGGGTACCAGAGCCACCCATGGAAGTCATGGGGTTTGTCACTGGGCCCTGGCGGTCTGGCGATTTGGGGGAATATTTACAGGGGTTTATTAATTTACAGTTCGTGACCCACCTTAGTCTCTGGTAATTTGTACCAGCCTGCGTAACTCTGAGGGATGGGAGGCGCGGTTCGGGTCCCCTACAGGTGGGACTCTTCCCTCAGGTCGATGGTTATGGTGGGGTTGTGCAGCATGGCAATTAAATAACCATCCCACACCGTCACGTCTTTCATACCTTTTACTTTAAGATGGAAGGATCCCAGGGAGGCTGATGGGTTGATGGAGGATGAGTTTTGAGGCAACGGCTGAGCAGGCTGGGCCTCCTTTACTTTCCAATGATGATGATCCAACCACATAAAGCGAGTTTCCTCCTAAACTTCGCTATTTCAAACTTACTGCCCGGTCCATTTTGTGGTGGAGCCTTCCAGTTGAAACTAGGCCTTCTATGCTTGGCCTAGCTCAAAGTTCCATTCACCTGAACCCTTTTTACGAACTACACTTCAAGGGCTCTTTTGTTACCTAAGGTCCAGTAAGCCCTGGTTTTTCTACCACTATGCTGAAGCATAGGATGCTCGTCTCCAGGGGACCGGTGACAATGTGCAGGATTTTTCAATCCTAAAGCACTTCTGATTTCCTTCCACTTGCCTTTCGACTTGCTCAACCCAATCTCAGCACGACAGGCTAAGGGAACTGGCTCACCTGTCTACCCCACTACGTACGTCTCTCGAATCGACAGGAATCTGGGCCCAGACAGGCACTCCTTCTCCCTCCTTTACCTCAAACCTACTAACTCTCTTGTGCTAAAAACCACACCCCTCACACCCCGGCGGGTGTGTCCGAATATTGTGATTCAGAGAGCCCTTAACCTTACCTCCCACTCCTCCTCCTGGTATTGTGTACCTAAATACCAGGGCACCATTCCCCCATGGTAAACGACAGCACTCCCGGGCGTGAAAACAAAGAGACAATTTTGTTTATGCATTAAACATTAACATTAACTCGTCCCATCCGGGAGGTAAGGATTTCTTGAATTTGCAAACAAAACATTAAAAAGAAAAATACAAAAATTAAATAGACATGTTCATAAATAAACCAAGATTCTTGTAAGACCCGCACCAAACCTTCAACGTGGGTCCTGGGGGCTGCAGACAATAATCAGACCCACTCAGTGCCACACCACACGGGGTTTATTTCAAGGTAAGTCAAGGCTTCGTTGAAACCAATAAAGGCACTTAGTGCAACTATTTAAAAAGATAAGTTCTGGGCTGGCACAGTCCCAGCCTCCGGCCTTTATAAGACACCATAAGGAAAAGACACATATATATATATACTTTTTACAATATTCACATTAATTTTGTTTAATTCTGCGGGGACGAATGGGTATCTTCCCTTTGTGATTCGCTCTGATCTACTGGATACTTCAGGTATATTAATGGATCTCTCCTGCGTAACGGCAAACTATAGAACTTGCCCAATCTTTCTATGGATCTGGCAAACGCTATGGCGGGCGGTTGAGCAGTTCAACCAGGGTCCCATAGTAAGGGGCCGCTGTTTTTTTAGACCTTTTGAGATTCCGTAGGTGAGGTTTGCTGAAGGAACCCTGAACGGACTCAACTCACCACGGACACAACTGGAGTAGAACTTTCCTCTTGTGGCTGAAAAACGCAACACCGGAAAATATTACAGCATCCTCCCATCGGGGCCAATCCCAGAAAAACTCCCAGACCGTGTGTATGACCCCTTCCTTTCCTTCCTCTTGATTGAAACAGGGTTTCTTTTCACAAAGCTTTAAGGGTTCTGGACACAATTTTTTAAATGGCTCTGGACCAAGTGGTTATTGTTCTTTCCTCCTTACTGATGATACAAACTTTTCTGTTTTTCATATTTAAATCTTGTACAACGTAGGGGTTTTTTGTTCCCACGGTTATCCAATTTGTCATTTTCCTTTTTTTTTTTTAATACCACTTCTCCAGGCATCAAAGGCTTGGCAGGAGCATTTCTGTTGTAAATATCTTCCTTTTCCCCCCGTGCCTTGTGAACTTTCTTCTACACAATTTGCACTCGTCTTACTGCTCTTTGCCGATTGATTCCCAGTTTTCAATGGCGTCGTCTCCCCGGTTCTACCACTCCAAGTTCTAAATCCATTGGTATCTTTTCCGGGCCTTGCTTCAAAGATAGGCGGAGTGCAGTTTTGAGAACTTAAGGTAATGGTTAACAAGTCAACCAAATCAGTGTAAGTCCGGCCATCGATTTCTGTCTTCCAACGTATGGATCCAACAAGTCAAGGACAATAGGTTCATTTTTTCGCAAAGACCGTTGTTTGAGGGTGGTAGGCTTGTTCTAATTTTCGCACCCGACATGGCAGAATCCTTGAATAAATCACTTCGAAAGCAGGTCCTTGATCGGGTTTAATACTTGCTCCGGGTACCCCTGCGGTCTGCAGAAACTTTCTTGAAAGGTTTTCGCCCCACGGGGCGACATTTAAATGGAACAACCACCAAAACGGGGTAATGGTCCACCATGGTCAGGGCGATGAGTATCCAATCTCTTGCGACAGTTTGACTGGTCCGGGCCACAACTCCAGGGGGGGCAGTTGCCGGGTAGGTTGCAGGGGTGCCCTTTTGACTACCGGTTTTCCCCCTTCTGAACCACAGGGGCCACAGTTCCGACACCACCTCTCAATGGAGCTGCGCATCCCTACCCAGTAAACCGGCATCTCAACAGGGTCTCCAGCTTTTCCACCCCAAATGTCCGCTTTATCGTGGGATGCTCCAACACCTGGGGGCGCTCCTTTGGGGGCCAATTTGCCGACCATCCATGGGGTTTTTGGGGGGTTTACCCCTATCTCCTGCACAACTTCTCACGGATAGGAACAACCTGCTTTTCTCGTTCCCCAGGGGCTTGGCGACATAGGGGGATCCTTTTTCCAAAAAGGGGCCCTTTCCCTTTTTAACAACTACTTATGCGCTGACCACTGATCCGTCCTGATCTCTTCCAGCTGTAGGGGGAAAGGATTTTAATGTTGAAAAAATACTGCTTTTTTTGACTCATGCTCGGACTACCCCATTTCGTGGAACG
>JARQOD010010943.1:0-25370 GCA_033576555.1 Oophaga sylvatica
GGCTTGGGTGGGTGGCAGGTGAGATGAGTAAAGTATTATTATTATTTTAAGTTTGCCTGGGTGTCTGTAGTTTAGAAAAATGGCTGCTGCAGCTTGCCTATGTTTTGCTGAGTTTGTGTGGAGCTAATTATGAAAAATGTGTTTTTTGGAGAATATGAATTTTGAAAAAAAAATTATTTAAGTGGAATTGAATTCTCAAATTTTAAAGTTACTTTTCTCTACTTGTAGTTTTATAGAAAAGGTTTGTCTTTTTAACCCATGGAGACCAATTCCTACTTGAGGAACAGGGAAATGGCCTTCGTATCCACAAGCATGGTTTCCATTTTCCTTTATGTTAGAACCTTGTTTGGATCCTTCTCATGAGTCTTTCAGCCATTGTAGCTGAATATCAGTGCACCAAGTCATCACAGCCAAGCTTAGGGGCTATGTTCTAGACTTGTGGAACAGTAGTAGAGCTTAAGCTATACGTAATGCTGCCATGCCACATTTCTGCAAATTCCATATATATGTTCACCTTTTCAACACCAGCAGATGCTTTTTTCACCCTTGCATTGTGGTATTCATGGTGGAAGTCCAATACTAAACTATACTTGTCACACAGCACACACCCCTGAGACTGACGGACCCCATTGACTAATTGACCGACGAGGTGTCTTTTGTTTGACGGCATTGTTTTTCTTGTGAAATATGAAGTAACACAACCTGCAACACAGGTGTGAGCAAATCCTAAAACTCCTCATGATTGTGAATACAATATATTGCATGACCGTTCTTGAGTT
This sequence comes from Oophaga sylvatica, assembly GCA_033576555.1. NCBI lineage: Eukaryota > Metazoa > Chordata > Amphibia > Anura > Dendrobatidae > Oophaga > Oophaga sylvatica. The sequence goes on from JARQOD010010943.1 coordinate 780, forward strand.
ACAGCTGGTGATTTAGTCCAGAGCAGCAGTCACAAGTCTGGTCTTCGAGCTGAAATTTCGAGTTACTTTGTTCTATCAGTAGTATGAAGGTGGTTAGCAAATAGACATTTCATTTAATGACAATGTTTTCTCTGATTTTTATCTTCTGTTTTAGACATGAGATAACAGTAACCATCACATGGTGGTGAGGGCAAAGTTTAATTTTCAACAAACCAATGAGGATGAACTGTCTTTCTGTAAGGGCGATATAATCCATGTTACACGGCTGGAAGAAGGCGGCTGGTGGGAGGGAACGCACAGTGGCAAGACAGGATGGTTCCCCAGCAATTATGTCAGAGAAATCAAGTCTTCTGGTAGGTATCTCTTGTCTTAACCTCATTTTTGTATGAGTGCTCTAGTTATAATATACATATAGATGTACACTTCTAAGCAAATAGTCTAAGGTGCCATCTTACTTAGGATGGTTGCTACTTAACATTTTCAGTAAAAGGTCACATTCATGTTATTAGTTTGTGGGTAGTATACGAAAAATGTCACTCAACTAAGTGTATCAATAATTTAAGCCAGTAGCTTGGGGCCCACGTACCTGGCCAAATTTTGAGAACATCCTGCCTGTGCCATGTACATAGAGCAGAGTTCATCCTATGGGCAGTAAACTTTTACCGGTAGCAGCGTGTCTGCTATGTGTTTATCCTTCTGGAGCTTCAGTATTACCAGTCTGCAATTCTTGCCTGTGAGTATTAAAAGATAAATACAATGAATATACATATTCCAGCAGCATACATCTTATTGCCATTTTACAAGCGTACAAAAGAACAAGAGCTTGTAGCGTTCATACGAAAGGTTGGGTATTTTTATTTTTTTTTTTATTTTTTATTTTCAAGCGTTAAAGGGAACCTAACTGAAGATGACTGCTGCCAAAACCCCAGGCTGCATAAAATCGGACACTGGCTGTGGCATTCCAACAAAAATATACTAAAAAGCTAGCAGTGGACAGGGTGGATAAAAATCAATGATTTTTTAAAAAAAATCAAAAAAATCTGATTTTTTTGATTTAAATCTGATTTTTTGATTTAAATCGGATTTTTTTCAATAAACTGCTTTTTGAGGAAAATATTTTACCATCCAAAGGTTCTTCCATCATGAGATAAAGCTGAGTTGTTTAACTCAGTAGAATAAAGGCTGTATATGTGTAACATTCACAATGCATGCTCTTCCAGAGGTTTCTGTAGGATTAGTGGGCATTTTCTCTCCTATATTATCACAGACGCTCGCTTTACTTACGCAGTTGTCAAAACTGAATTTGACTCCGCAGAGGTCCCAGCCTCTTCTTCACGGCAAAAATGTTACAACATGAACAGAGTTGAGAAAAGACCTTAATCCTATTGTTCTACAAACCTATATGAATACAGAATCAACCCCTTCAGTGCCAAGTCCAAGAAGTTAGACAATATGTTTCTGATTGTTTGGAGTGGAATAGATCTGCACAACACAAGAAGAATGTGAATCTAAGTGTGAGGAGGAAAGGAAGGCAAGCAGACAAGAAAATGAAAGTGAAACTTTGAGCACAATACTGCAGCATAGCCCCAGACAGACAAGTCTGATCTGTTTGTGTATACGATCTGAGGTTTATTACATTCTTTCCTTATAATGGCAGCAGGCCGTAAAAGAGACCCAGTTGGGAATATTTTAATGAAGCTCCTTCGCCTATCGGTAAGGCAGGCATGCGTTTCAAAAATGCAAACGATGCAACAAAGAGATGCAAGGCCTGGTGGCGCGAATGAGGCAACATCATGAGAAGTGCGGTGATGAAGATGACCAAAGAAACACTTCTGAACAGGCAGGATCTTCAGGTTGGTAAACATTTTTATTGAATCCTATTTCTAAAGACTGAACTGTCATGTGTGAGAAAAATTATATTTCTTATTACTGCATGTTACTGTCATTTGGTACATTATGAAGAAAAACAAATATTCCTTTTGGGCAGTGCTGTGTTGTGTACAATAAGCAGAAATTGTATAAACAATAAAATAACAGCATTGACTTTTTTGTTTAGGGGATTCTGGATTCTGGAAACTATCCCCTCCAAGATCACCATCATCCTTTTCTACAGTTTCAGAGTTATCCATCAGGATAGTGCTTCATTAGCAGCAGCATCATCATCAGACACCCACACACCCCATATCACCATCACCCAAAAGAAGAAAAAACCTTTACCTCCTGGAACCACCATAGATAGGTTTTGTGATAAGAACTAGCAGATTAGAAAAAGAGTTGATTGTTGAAAAAATTGCCCAGTTTATTTATGCAACGAACTCTTCTTTCCGTCTGACTGAGAACCCACATTTCATTAATATGGTTCAGTCACTGAGACCAGGATACAGTCCACCCAGCAGAGCTGATGTTGCAGGGAAACTGCTGGATCAAGTGTATGACAGAGAAATGGAGCAATGTGCAACAGCTCTGGAGGGAAAATTGTTAACCTAAGTTGATGGGTGGAGTAATGTCCCAATGATCCTATTGTATGTGCTTGTATAACAACAGAAGAAGGTAAGTCTTCCTTGCACAAACAACTGATACGTCAAGAAATGCACACACAGCAGAATACTTACAAGAAGTGGCAGTAAAAGCTATAACAACATGTGAACAAAAATTCAAATGTCTAGTACGCAGTTTGGTCACTGACAATGCTGCAAACGTATCCAAGATGAGAAGAAATTTAGAAGAGCAGGGAGGGGAAAACAAAGCTAATAACATATGGTTGCAGTGCTCATTTGCTGCACCCCTTAGCCAAAGACTTAAGTGAAAGTGTTCCAGAAATAAAGCTAATGTTGTTGAAATTGCTAAATACTTCCGTAATAATCATTTTGCTGCAGCAGCTCTGAAAAGGATGGGTGGAACCAAGCTAACGCTCCCACAAGATGTTAGATGGAACTCTGTGGTGGACTGTTTTGAGCAGTATATCAAAAACTGGCCTATTCTGATGACACTTTGTGAAGAAAATCGAGATAAAATAGATGGCACTATCACGGCCAAAATCCTCAACATTGGGCTTAAGAGAAATGTTGAACATATGCTGAGCTTCCTGAAACCCATCTCTCAAGCTTAAACAAAATACAGAAAAATAGCTGTTTTATTGCGGATGCTGTTGAAATTTGGAAGGAACTGATTGAACACTTAAAAACAGAACTACACATGGACAGAATTAAATTACAAGCAGTAAACAAACGAATGGGACAAGCACTGACTCCAGCTCATTTTTTGGCAAATATTGTCAATATCCAATTTCAGGTCAAAACCTAAGTGCTGAGGAAGAGGAGTTAGCTATGACATGGGTATCCAGCAATCATCCATCTTTAATGCCAACTATAATAAACTTCAGAGCTAAGGGGTAACCATTCAAGAAATATATGTTTGCTGAAGATATTTTAAGGAAGGTCACACCAGTAAACTGGTGGAAGTCACTTAAGCGCTTGGATTTAGAGACTGTTCAAGTAATGATTTCACTTTTAACAGCAGTAGCTTCTTCTGCAGGCGTTGAAAGAATATTCTCTTACTTTGGACTCATTCATTCTAAATTGAGAAATCGGTTGGGACCCAATAAAGCAGGAAAGCTTGTTTTTCTTTTCCAGATTATGAATAGGAACAAAGAAGAAGATGATGATGAAGATGACGACGAGTGAGCTACAGAGGACAGCAGGACAGTAGTATTTAAGTTTTTCATGTGTCGGCTGGGCTGACAGTCTAAGTTTCTTAAATATATATATATATTTTGTTTAGCCAAATTAGTTAACAAACATGGATGTTTGTTTAAGCAAATAACTTATGCTGTAATGTTGTTATTGTTTCAGTTGAATAAATCTATTTAAATTGTTATTAAGGTCAGGATTATTTTTCTCCTTCCTAAGTACAACAGAACATGGTGTCCAAATATGAATGATTAACCCATTAAACTGGGGAGAAAAAAGTAATAAAAAAAGTGATTCTAAAAATCTTCATCTACTTGCATGTTAAAGTAGCAAGAACTAGTTTAGGTAGAAACTTTGATTTGAATCACTGATTTAAATCAAGCCTTAAGGTACTGCCACACTACACGATCCCTCTAACGATCTCGTTAGCGTCGCATACTAATGAGATCGCTAGCGGTATCGTTTTAATATCGCTAGTAGTGGCCTAATTTAGCGATGTCGTTAAGGACGCTATCGCGGTTAGCGATCTCCTTAACGACTTTAGCGGTACAAAATACCGCTAAAATCGCTAAAAAAAAGGTGCCACACTCAGCGATATATACTTACCAGCGGGACGCCGGTGATAAAAATAGGTCCCGAACGATCGATGAGATGAACGAGATCACAGCAGGATCTCAGCAGGGGCCACGTCGTCGCTAGATGCCACACATAACAACGTCACTAACGAGATCGCTAAATAGTGTCGTTTTTTAGCGATTTTGTTAGCGACGTTGTTTAGTGTGGCATACCCTTTACTGACTAGTGATTTAAATCGTGATTTAAATCAGTTTGTGGTTCAAATAGTTTTTATTATAGCATTTATGTAATACAAAAGGCAACAAACAAGTTGCGTAAACAGTTACAGTGCAGTGCCTCTCTCGGCAATGAAATAAAGCAAGTACATCTAGAATACAAGACAACCTCCAGCACCGAATTATACAGTAATGTTTAGAAACATAGCATTCAGTAGTATTCCGGGCTCTGGTAAACTCGTAGAAACATTGTTCACAATACCCAGGTACTTTGCTTTAATAAACTTCAAGAACAGAATGAGAGCGGACAACATCCACCATCAAAGAAAAATATAGGAAGAAACTGAAAAGAGTAAAGAAAAGCAAAAGCCAAAAAAAAGAAGAGAGAGAGAAGAAAAGACAATAGAAGAACAAAGATAGAGAAATGTCCGACCCTCGCCGATCCACCCGGCCACTCATTGCCCATATCCATCAGAAAGTCTATTCACCGCCACCTACTTCTACCCCTGGAAGCCTCAACAGCCCCGGGAAAGCCAATCCCGGAACTCTGGAGAGCCCCTAAATGCCACCCAATCACTCCACATTCGCAAATAGGACTCAGACCTCCCTGCATCGGCTGCCCTAAGCTCCTCCATGTAACTATGTCGTCCATGAGTTCCACCATTGGATTTTCGATGGTGGATGGACAGATCTCCAATTCCTGGGATCAATTGACGGACCGCCTGCAGAAAGAAATGCAGGAGCTTTTTTTAATGAGCTGCACCCTTCTAGAAGGGCCATTTCTAATGTGACTGAGATGAATACCCCACTAAATTTAGAAAACAATAACCCCACCTCCCTCCAATTTGGGACTATCTTGGGGCATTCCCACCAAATGTGGACGAAGGAGCCATAGCCACTGCCGCAGCGCCAGCACTCATCAGTACAAGTGGAGTACATCTTCGCCAGTCTAGAAGGGGTTCTGTACCAGCGAGACAACAGTTTGTAATTCGCCTCTGAGCGCGGCCAGCTATTGTGCCCTTGTGAGTCATGTGGAAAGCTTTAGACCATAAGTCCGGCGAGAATGTTTTACCCAACTCCCGTTCCCAACTACTCACAAATGGGGGCAAAGAGTCCCTGTCTCTCCTGCAACCAAGAGGCGATACACCAAAGAAACATCATGGACAGGAGCAGTCCCACCTGTACATAGCTGTTCAAAGTCTGTAAGTCGCAGAAGTGGGTGGACCAGTGCCTCCAATGAGGAGGCATAACTACGCATTTGGAAGTATACCAACCACGCGCCTGCTGTACCAGCTCCTGTCACCAGGATGTCCCCAAAGCCAACGTAACCTGATTGCGTGTAAAAATTGCGCAGGGAAAAAACCCAGGTGTCAAAAACCGGCAGAGCAGGAACCCCTCGTCAAAGATGGGCAGGCAGCATTACCAACAAGGGGCGTCAAGGGACCAGGAACCGACACTAAACCGACCCCGGGCACGAAGCCGTCCCATATAGTCAGCAATGTCCTCAAGATCAGGGACAAGTCTCCATCGCGATAGCGTGCCAATTTTGGCAGCCAAAATATGCCCTGTGCCGCTACTGGGCCGTTATGTTTCTCTATTTCTACCCATAGTTTTTCCTTCCCTCGATAAGTCAGGTCTAGGACTTTCTTGCAAACAGTGGCTCTATAATACAACAGAAAGTCCGGTAATCCGACCCCCCCATTCAGTTTTGGGCGGATCAAAATAGAATGCCGTATGCGCGGACGGGAGGACCCCCACACGAACCTCGAAGCTGCGCGCCGTAATCTATCAAAAAAGGGTCTAGGCACAACCAAAGGTATGGTCTGAAACAGGTAGAGAAGCCTGGGAAGGATATTCATCTTCAAAGCATTGACTCTGCCGAACCAAGACAATTGCAGTACGTTCCACTTCTTGAGATCCTCCTCAATCTGACGCAACAGAGCGCCATAATTAAGGTCAAATAATTTGGAAGTGTCCGATGTTATTTTCACCCCCAGATATGTGATGGCTAAAGGCTGCCACGCAAAAACCCCACTGAGCCCTATCCTCTCCGTCTCCTCTCCCGACAGGGACACATTGAGCAGCTCCGATTTCTTATGATTAACTTTAAAATTGCTAAGCTCGCCAAAGGTTTGGAAATGTTTCATCACCGTGGGAATCCCTGTATGTGGCGAGGACATATATATGAGGAGATCATCAGCAAACAAGGACACTTTCTGATGAAAATCACCCCTATAGATCCCTCGGAGAGTGGCATCCTTGCGTAAGGCATTAGCCAACGCCTCCATGACCAGCACATATAAGGTCGGTGACAGGGGGCATCCCTGGCGCGTTCCATTCCCGATACGAAAAGGCATGGAAAGTGACCCATTGACTCTCACTCTAGCCGTAGGTGATCTATACAGAGCTAAAATCCAAGAGCGCATACGGGGACCCAGGCCAATCCGTGAGAGAGTTGCTGCCAAAAAGCCCCAATGCACCCTGTCAAACGCCTTCTCAGCGTCAATGGAAAGGAGGCAGAGAGGTGACCCCGAAGCTCGTGCATGATCCATAAGAGCCAATGTCTTTAGGGTATTATCTCCCGCCTCCCTGCCCTGAACAAAGCCCACCTGATCCCTGTGTATGAGGCCAGGCAAGTGTGGGCGAAGCCGCCACGCCATGACCTTAGCGTAGACCTTCATGTCTACATTATGATGCGAGATAGGGCGAAAGTTACCACAACTTGAAAGATCCTTCCCAGGCTTCGGCAAAACCGTTATGACAGCTTGGAGGGTCTGTGAAGAAAACTGATCTCCCCTGGCCACAGCATTAAAAGCCCGAAGCATTACCGGCCCAAAATGTCCCAAATGTGCGATAGAATCTGGGCGTGAACCCGTCAGGTCCCGGGCTTTTGCCCACCTTTAAGTCCTTGATGACTAGGGCCACCTCCTCCAACGTCATGTCACCTCCAAAAGCACTAATCGTCCCGGAGTCTAAGCGTCGCGGGGCAAAGGTCTCTAAGTAGTCCAAAATACGCCGTGATGGCAGAAACGGGTCCCCAGTCGGAGAGGGGTCAATATTGTACAAGGTCTCATAGTATGACCGAAGGCCTCCAAGATTTCTCCATTGGAATGAACTGTTCGGCCACGCTGATCATTAATGGAAAATAAATAAGAGTTGGGAGCCCTCGGATGCAAGGTTCTGGCGAGCAAAGTGCCAGCCTTGTTGCCAAAACTCATAATAATTCTTGCGCCATTATCGCGGTAAAACAGCGATTTTTGGTCCAGAATTTTCAAGATCTTATGACGAACATTTGAGAGTTCCGCCAGTCGTGCGTCGAGGGCCCTTTTATTGGCCATCTCCAGAGCACCCAGATCTGCCAGCAAGCTCGCAACTTACCCAAACCCTATCCCTTTTCAGACGCGAACCAAGGGAGATAAATATGCCCCGCAATACGCACTTAAGGGACTCCCATTGTATAGGGGCGCCCGTGTCATCCGACTCATGCACCTTGACAAAGTCCTCAACAGCCCTGCGCACATCCTTACACACAGAGTATCCTGCAATAAATTGTTATTTAGGCGCCAGGAAAAATCCCGTTTACACGCCGAGGACTGCCCACATGAGCCATAAACAGGTGCATTTATCAGACCACAAGAACGCCCCCATGGAACACGTGGGATTGTCATCCAATAGTGAGTGTGATACAAAACGTGGTCCAGTCTACTATATGAATTATGTGCCAATGAGTGGTAACATAATCCATTGTAGTAGGGTGAAGTGTACGCCATAAGTCCACCCCCCGTAAGGCAATGAGACCCTTCTTCAAACGCCTCAATGCTGCAAGAGAGACAGAGGACCTCCCTGTTGACGAATCCATGTCCGCATTGAAGAATAGTTAAAGTCACCCCCCAAGATAACAGCAGAAACCCTCTGATTTAAATCAGTTTGATTTAAATCAAATCCACCCTGGCGTGGACTATGCATTTTGGATGTCTAGTCCAAGGCAGGTCTCTTGAGCTTTTCTCCGATCCCGCTTACTTAGACTCACTGGTTTCACTGTGTATGTGTATATGGAAAGACCTCAGTCATGGGTATCGAAACAAAAATGGAGCAGCCTGGGACCGTCCTCAGACATGGTCATCTGAGCCGCTTAATTTGTCAGTGCAAATGCAGGTTATTGAGCTGCATAATCCCTCAGTTAAACAGGCTGCCGATCACCGTTTGAATGAGCAATACATTTGTGATATTTTTGCAGCGCAAAAAAATTATCGTTCTCGACAGTGCATCGTTCTCTGTAAACTCCTGCCAAAAGAACAGTGGCAGCCTATGTGCACTGACCGATCTATCACAGATTGTTCAGTGCACATCGCTACCTCAGTCTGTCAGTGTAAAGAGGCTATTAAACAACCGCCAATCGGTAAATGTTTCCTGATCGGTGGTCTTTTTGTGCCGCCTGTTTGTCTGTGTAAAAGACCATTAGTCCCCTGGCGACTGCTCACAGTATGTTCTCTCAGAAATGCTGCAGTGTTTTCAGAGTAACATCTACACAGCCAGTTACTGATTCATGCTCCCTGTGGTTTGGTTCCATGTATGTCCTGTCAGGTTCACTTTAAACCTGTAGATTGTGCGCCCTTGCGGACAGTGTCCCTCTCTCTTCTGTACTTGTGTGTGCCTTGTATTGCTCACGTTTACTGTACTTGTCTATATTTGCCCCTTTACACATGTAAAGCGCCATTGAATAAATGGCGCTATAAAAAATGTATAATAATAATAATTACAAGTTGGGAATTGAAGGTTAACTGTCCGATAGCTTTCTATATGCATTTTTCAATTAATTTGATCCTTCTGACTGACTTTATGTTCCAAGGTAGCAATGACGTGGTATATGTTAAAGTCCAGCATGGAAAAATCCTGCTTTTCTTGATTTATATGACTCTGTAGAAGTGATGACCTTGTGGGCAAAGCGAATTTTACACACCAAATATGATGTGCCAAAGTGTTCTGAGAATAAGTAACACAAATCTGTGACCTTATGATGCCCTTTTACATATAAGTAAATCCAGCGTCGGTTTGGAGCAACTTAGTCCCACCAGAGAAAATCATTCTTGGGGCCCAGTATGTAGCTACATAGAAATAAATGCAAGACCACGATTGTGCGGTAAAACACGCTAATATCAGGGTTTAATATAATGTAGTTCACGTCTTATGATATAACTGGGATTGGTTAGCCCCCTCATAGAGTATAATGTAGCCCACACATAGAATTTTAATGTAGCCCTCCTCATATAATAAGCCCCCCTCATAGAATAAATGTAGCCCCTCTTCATAGAATATAATGTAGCTCCCCTTCATAGTCTTTTAGGCCCCTCATACAATATAATGTAGCCCCCCTCATAGGGTATAATGCAGCCAGCCTCATATAGTATAATGTAGTCCTCGTAGTATCATGCAGCTCCCTCATAAGAGTATAATGCAACCAGGACTCAGTGATAGATGGATGGTATAGATAGAGAGATATATACCAACAATACTCGCCTTCCTCCTCGTTCACCTGTTGATTCCGGCTCTCCCTCCGTTATCAGCAGCTGCACACTCGCTCCCTTCTGCCCGGCACACAGCGGTATGCAATGAAGTGATGTTTTTCACGCACCACTGTGTCAGAGGCAGAGGGGAATGAGGAGAGGAGCGTCATCTGATGCTCTCTCCTCTGTTATTGATTTCAACTGTATCTGCTAACTGGGGGGGGCGCCGCTGGGCTGGGCCCCCCTGACTTACGGCTCATAGCAGCCGCGTGGGCTGTGGGAACCCTGGTCTACCGGCCCTAAAAGTTGGCAGCTTTAGACGCAGCCTGCGGCAAACGCTGCCCGCTAGAAACGAATATTCACCCTTTCCATGCCCATGTGGGAAGAGTGAATATTCACTTTTTCCTTTAGTAGCGGGGACAGGCTTTAGCTGCAGCAGCTGCCTCCTGTCATCACCCGCTGCTGTTCCGCTGTCATCGGGGGCCTCCATAACAGCTGCGGGTGTGCTGCTAATAGCGACACCCACTGGCTGGGGGCCCCAGACAGTTGCTGGCCCTGTATGCCTGCAGGTGTCAGTGCCTGGGCCACCGGAGAATCCTCCATGTTCTCCGGTGTGCCAGTCCCACCCTGAGTAAATGTCACTTTTAATACAGTTTATTTGGTCAGTTCCATAATTCATTTTATATCATGTTTTTACCATCAGCCAATTTCTTCTATAGTCACCAAATAAATGGTCCATTTTAGATCAGCAGTTGCGTTTTAAAGTGTCGGCTTTGGTAACTTCTTTAACTATGTACGTAAACTCTATTGCTATGTACATTGCCAGTACATGCATGCTGTGCACAGGGCAGTCTGTAGCCTCTCCTGCACCTTTTAGTACCCCTCCAAAATACCACTCACAGCTTAGGCCTCATTCAGATGACTGCAATACATTGTAATGTTAACGTTGTTTTTTTCATGGATACAAAACATGCCCATTATTATCTATGGTACTATTCACATGTCTGTTTTTTTTTTTTTTCTCACGAACCACGTGTCCTTGCAATAGTCCCCTGAGACATGTCAAATTTTTTCCAGTACACGGATGAAAAAGGACATTACACGTTTAAAGTAAAAACTGACAAACTGACCATACTCTGATGGTTAAAACCGGACACGATGATCCAAAACTTGATGGCAACGTAACATGTTTTTCATGTTTAAACACAACGGAGCCAACGGATTGTGACTGACGGCAAAAAACTGATGTGTGAAAGGGGCCTTAGGGTGCCTTTATACCGGCCATTTATTTGCTGTTGGGTCCAGGCACGCACTTTCATGGGGCCGATTGTTACTATTTTTTTTACGTTTCATAGAACACATTACATGGACCATAACCTTTTCAAAGGACAATGTTTGCCCCAAATTATTTTTTCAGCGCAGTGGAAGGAAAGAGCCACAGTTTTCATTACTGGGAAGGCGGACCCCAACAGGATGCACCTCAGACAAAAGAGTGCGACTGCTGGCCCCCCAGCTCGGTCTCTACTCAGCTCCGTCTAAGATTTGGTCCAGAGGAGGTCGCTGCAAACAGTCCCAGAAGATTTTTATTATTTTAATTCGGACAGGAGCTTGGTCACAGTTGGTCAGAGGTTCAGGGGACCAGCGCGCTGTACCCAACCTCTCCCTTTGGGCGGACTGTTACCAAAGCCCGCAAATCCTTGCCGGCCCTGGGGATGAGGAAGCTTCCCGGCGGACCAAACCACAGTGCGGTACTGCTTCTTCGCCCTGGGGGGAAAGCATGGGACAGCGCCAAAACCCCTGAGGGTCCCTGTGGCGCCTTGGCTGTGAGTACTCCACACAAATTTTTGATTAAATTATGTGGGTGCTTTAGCGTCTGAATGGCACGCATTACTTGTAGTCATTGCTTCAGCGTGCTGTACAACGCTACTACATGTATGTCAGTAGCTCAGCGCTGCTGTGACACGCTGTTAACAAGTAGTGTGGTGATTTTTTGTCCCAGGCAGTACCTGCAGGACCGAGGGGGCAGGAGCGGGGAGTTAGCGCTCAATATTCGAGCTGGCGGGGGGCGGGCCTAACATTCCCGGTCTTCTGAGCGGAAGACGCGCGCTCTGGCGTTTCTCCTGCGACTCCTCACTGTGGCGGCCTTTACACAGGCTCCTGGGTCCTAGACCGCCCTCTCCCAAAAGCACCACGGCCAGCGGGGGTGCGATCCTCACCCTGCAGCGAGCGATCGCTACCTCAGCTGATTCATAAGACATAAAATTGGCTGGGGCTCACAAATATAATATTTGGTGATTTGCAATATTAACCCCTCTGAGGGATTTTCTACCACTAAATTTTTTGACTGAATACCGCTGGGTAACCCTGCTTGGTGGAGGTTAACCCTTCAGCTTTAAAAAAAAAAAAAAAAAAAACGCATTTTTGCTGGAATACCGTTTGACCTGCCATAAGGTGGAATTCGAACAGGTTCAGATGCCGCGGCCATGTCCCAGTGCCATTACGGCAATCAGAACCAGACCTCCACAGCGTCACCTGCGGTCGACAGCGGGGAAATTGACGAATCGCTCGATCGACAACAACTTGTCTACCTTTTAGGTCAATATGTGTCTGCTAATTCCTTCAGAGGAAACCAGGCCGTTAGCGGCCTCCCCAACGGAGCGGTCAATGAATTGATATTGGACAGGTTCCCCTTTAAATTCGGATGGAGAAATATCCGATTCAAGCGACGAGCCGCAGGGCGTTCCCATGGCGAAGCGTACGGAGGCATTGTTGACCAGGGGAAAATAATTACTGTTCCGGGGAGGAATAGTCGCCTGGTAATCACAACGCTGTTCCAGGAGTCCCGTGCTTCGGGTACAACATTGCCAGTCGGATGGCTTAATATGTAATAAAGGGAACGTCATGTCCGATAAACGTTTTATGGAACGCATTTCTTTGAACATTTAATCCTTGCTTGCGGAGTTAAAGGTAATTGGACTTCGCTCCTGAAGTATTGTCTTACTCAGCTTAGTAAACCTCCTACCCTATTAAGGGAAAAGCGGCTTACAGGAGCCTTTGGTAAAAGGCAAGTTGGCGGCAAAAGCAAGCTATGAGGCTGCGGCATGGATTTCGAGCAGTGCAGGTCCAGTGGCTGCAGAGCTTCTCTAAGCTGGTTGGCACTCTAAGACGGAGTTGCAAATAATCTCCTTTCGAGATACGGAAACTTGTGATGTTAAAAAACGGCAGCCTGTTTTATCTTTGTGCGGTCGGATACGGCTCTCTCTGGCCAAAGGCAAGCTTCCGGTCACGTCAAAGAGCTTTAAGGCTCAACAGTGGGCCGGGGACGCGTTTCCAAAAAGGTTTTGGCCTTACCTTACAAGGGTGGCCATCTTTTTGGATCCACCTACAGAGGATTTTTCCCAAAGGGTAAGGCGAAGGAATCAGCTTACCACAGCTAGGGCCATGGCCTCGGTTCCATAAGCCTTGCTAAGTGGCGGGGGGTCCTTTTTGGGGCCGAGGCGATCTAGTCACTCCTCGGGGGGATCGGGTCGCCTTCCTTCCAGGAAAAAATCCTCTCAAAAACCGTACTCCCGGAAGCAAGTTTTCCGCCAGGAAACGGAACTTGACAAGAAGCCCGCAATCGGATTGAGCCAGGGGTCCACTCGAGGATTCTCGAGTGGGGGGGTCGCCTGCTTCTTTTCAAGGAACTTGGATGGCTCGCGTTCCAGATTCCTGGTAAGGGATAGTTCGCAGGCTATTTCATAGTTTGCTTCTCGACCCCCAAATTTTTTTGTCAATCTCAATTTCCGTCGGAACCCGGCTTGTTGTCGCCCCAACACGAGAGGTCGAATCTTCTACAAAAGGGGTGTGATACCGGTTCCGTCAAGGACCGAGGGAAAGGTTTTTTTATTCCAACCTTTTTTAAAGTTCCCAAAAAAGGAAACAAATTTCGCCCATTCTGGATTCAGCGATTAAACCGCATTCCAGCCCAAATTTCGCATGGATGTTCGTTCCGTTGGGCAGCCTGCACAGAACGATTTTTGGTTTTCAATCGAATTCGCGACCCTATTTGCTATTCCATCGGAAAGGCTCACACCTTTCTTCGATTTGCCATAGGTCAGACTTACCAGTTCGTGGCTCTGCCGCCCTTTTGCCTCAGCGCCAAGGTCTTTACAAAAAATTCGGCCCCCTCGGCAATCCTTCGAAGACAGGGGATTAACATTCTCCCTTATCTGGACGATCTTTTGATCTGGCTTCCTCAAGGAGGGTTGACGCTCGGGATTTGTCCTCTTCGTTTCTGAAGGACTTCGGTTGGTGGTCAATGGGAGAAGTCGTCCCTGGACCCCGGGCAATCCTCTTTTTGGGAATGCATCCGACATTCGGTCGGTAGTTCCTACCACCAACAAACGTCATGTCTTCTTCGAATGTACAGATTAAGAAATCCCCCGGCAATGTCCCTACGGAAGTGTTGCGCTTCGGACTGTGGGGCTCCAGGAGGCAATTCCTTTGCCCATTTTCCATTCCAGGACTCTCCAAAGGTTCATTTATGATGGAACCAGTCGCTCGCTGAATTGCAGTGCACCATTTCTCGCGCGGTGCGGGATTCTCTAAAGGGGTGGTTCGTCCAGGGCATTCCCCTGGGAAGTTTTCCTCCCCCAAGTTCAGTCATAACCACCGATCCAGCCGACGGCGGGGGGGTTTTGGAACAATCTCTGGATTCGGGGGTATGGTCATCGGAAGATCTTTCTTCCGATCAACATCCTGGAATTGAGGGCGATTTCCTTTGCCTCCAAACATTGGACGGTCCCTTTGAGCGTCTGCCAGTCCGAGTGCAGAAGACAATGCGACGGCTTCCGGTTATCAACACCAAGGTGGACAAATTCCAGACTCTGGAGAGGTGTCCCGAATTCTATTTGGGCAAGGCCTTACAGCCATTTTCGGCGATTCACTTCCAGGGGTTAGAAAATACGGGCGGACTTTCTCAGTCCAGAAGATGGGACCCCGGGGGAAATGACCCCACCCGAAATTTTTGCCTACTGTCCTCGCTGGGGAACCCCCAATTATTTGATGATCCAGGTCAATTGCCAAGTTACCGACATTCATGTCCAGGTACAAGGACCCGAAGGCGGTGGCGGTGGATGCCAGGCCAGTGGATCTTTCGAGCTGATCTATTTATTCCCGCCGATTCCTTCTTCCTCTAGTACCGTGGATCGACAGAGAGAATTCCAGCTATTTTGATAGCTCCAGATGGCCAAAGGGTGTGGTTTCGACAATAATGCGCTGTTGGCGGCACCTCCTTTTCCAACCCTCTTCACCCGACTTTTGATCAGGGGCCCGTTTGCATCCGGCTGATGTCCTGCTTTACGGCGTGGCTTTTGAGACCGAAATCTTTACCCTAGAGGTTTCCAGCCGAGGTCTTGTACCCTTCGGCGCAAGATGTCCGGCTACACTAGTTTACCACAAAATTTGGGGAAACCTTCTTTCGTGGTGTTTGGGGTCCTTCGAAACCCGGAAAATTTCCATTCCCAAATTTGCTTTTTGCAGCATGGTAGACCCAAGGGTTTTGGCAGTCACATCTGAAAGGTCGATTTCGCTCTGTCCTTATTTCCGGGAACCATTGCGTAAATAGAGACGTGCTCTCCTTTTTCCGAGGTTACCTAAGTTTCCGCCCGGAAGGCACCCGTGTTCCTGGGGCTCAACCTTGTTTTGGAGGCTCTTCCATAAACCTTTTGAGCCTAGGTTTCTGCTACCTTTCTTTACTTTCTTGGAAGTGGCTTTCCTTTTGCAGTCCTTCCTTGGGGGAGTTTTTTGATTGGACTCTTTTTGTTCGCCCCTTTTCTGGGTTTTTTCCGGTCGGTAGTGCTTCGACTCGGGGGTGATTTTTTGCCTAAAAGGGGTATCACAATTTTCATGTTAACCAGGAATTGTGTTCCTTCCTCTGCCGGACCGAAGAATCGAAAGAGCGAGATTTACCCAAAATTGGATTTAGTGGGGCCTTGAATTTTATCTATCATTACTCAAGTTTTCGTAAGAGGACTCCCTGTTTGTGGTTCCACAGGCGTCGGCGTGGTCAAGAGCTTCCAAGGATTATATAGTCGTTGGATCCGTTCAGCTATTTTGGAAGCTTAACCCCTTCGGGGGGAATCTTGCCCGATTAAGATTCGAGCCCATTCCACGAGAGCTGTTCCTATGGGGCTTTATCAATCCTCGGCATGCAGCTTGCCGAGCGGCAACTTGGGTCTGTCCACACTTTACAAGGTTTTATAAATGGACGTCAGTGCCTCCGCTGATGCACCCTCGGCGTAGGGTCCCAGGGCTTAGTTTAAAGTTCTGGATAACTTGTGTTTTAGCGCTGTTTCGCTTTGTTTTTTAAGGTTTTGGGTTTTCGCCTTTTGTTGGTTTTTTCCCACCCTTATTTTTGAACTGCTTGGGAGTCCCATCAGTAATGAATACTGTGGCCCCTTCCTTCCATCTCGTGAAACACGGATTTTGGTAAAAAAATTACCTTAAAATCCTTTTCAGGAAAAGGAAGAGAGCACAGCACCCCCCAAGGCGAAGTGTGTTGATGTTTTCAGAGCACGCGGCCCTTATCTGATAGCGATTATCTGGGCTGAGGTCAGCGCGCAAGGGGCCTTTTCCAGCTCGCACTCATCGCAGTAGTCAGGTCCGTGGTAGTACCTGGAATCTGTGGTTTTTGGCTTTTTCATGCAAACCTGTATCCTTGTTTTTTTCTTGAAGTTCCTTAGAAGGGTTATGTCTCCGCTGGTGTTTCTTGGCCTTTCCTAAAAGCTTTGGTACGATGGAGTGATAGGGGAGCCCGGCGGAGGGGCCAGCCATCAGCCTCTTTTGATCTGAGGGACATCCTGATCTGGGGCTGCCTACCACAGAATGAATACGGTCTCTCTTCCTTCCTTCGCTAAAAGGATTTTACAGGTAAGTTTTTACCAAAATCCGTGTTTTAATAATTTTAAAAAATAAATTCACCTGATCAATGAGCTTTGCTTGTTCTATGGGTGGTATTTGTATCCAAAACCAGGAGTGGGACAATGAGGAAAAGAAAATGAAACACGTGCACAATTCTGAATTTTTGCGCATTCCTTGTTTGGCTTACAAATAGGAGGAAAAAACCCACCAAAATCAACTTGTGAAATGGCCAAGGCTTAGTTCTCAGTAACATGTGGCTTGATACCCTTTATAGGAAAAACTGGAAAACATCCTTCCCTCTCTAAATGTGAGTCGTTGGCCATCATTCCTTTTGGTAAGGGTTGGTAACAAGAAATTTCCTCCATGCTCCCCCAGGGCCTTTGAAGGTGAGGCAAGCTGACAGTAGTTTGTTAATCTTTTTTCCGTTTTTAGAGGCAAAAGATTTTTTTTCTTCTCTTTGTAACCGAAGATTTTATTTATCACATAAAATGTTTAATGACGCCCACATATGCATTTGATCCTGTCATTGTGTGTTTTACTCCAAAGTCGCGGTTTATAAGTTTGTAAAAAAAACTACCAAGGTTTGGTAGTTGTGGCTTGGAATATAGATTTCTGTAATAGCATAGCATTTACATTACTTCCATATATCTTTAGTTATAGGTTAGCCTTAACCTTTTTTGTGAGACCGTCTACTTTCCATGAGGAGACCACAAAAAACTGGACCTTCCTCCTGTCTTATCTCTACTACCATTATTAAGTTGACCACCTTATTTCTTTGTTCTTCAAAACCAGTCTCGCCAAAGTCAAACACGAAAACCCCTCCAAAAGGTTTGAAACTTCTGCAATAAATAAAATTACTATATGTGGTGAGTGGCGCTATAGACATTGGTACCATTACTAACCTATATCGTTATTGAAGCTTTGCCGTCAGATATGCCTGTTTCTGAAAGCCTTCCTTTTGGCCGAACACAATTGTTTAAATAAATTTTGGTTTTTAGGAAAAATGTAGGGTTTTGCTTTTTTGCTGCATTAGCGGGGTTTTTAGCGTTTTGTTTCATGGGTTTGTGTCACATTTGCTCATGCTATCCTTTCTTTTGGGAAAAAGCAATGGAACATTCCAAACTCCAAATAGATAGCCTAAACCCGAATTCAAAACGTGTTTTCGCGTCCAATAAACTGGAGGCATGACCGGCAGTGGTATCCTAATCCGAGCTTGGCAGTCTGTGAGGGAAAGTAGGTCAGGAAGCCAAGGCGGTCCCTGCGTTGAATTGAGACACAGTTTGTGAATCCACCTTAAAAGGAACCTGTCAGCGGATTGTTCACATAACCACACCATTCGGTCTGGCGTTATTCATTAACATGAGACCTTGGTTATAAATCCATTTTGGTTGTTTTGTTTAATCTGTTTACAGGTTGATTAATGAAAACGTTGGGGGTTACCATGGAGGTGGGGGGTCTTCAAGTGGTGCTTGCTTAGCTATTCAAATAGCCACAAGAAAAATAATTTCAGGCCCCAGAGTTGTAAAAATGTTGAAAAAACCCTCGTATTTTCATCAATAAAAGAAGTTTATAATCAGACACATAATCAAAAAAATAATTGAACATTGGTTGTTCATTTTAAACATTTTATTCACATCTTGGGGCATTGAACTCCTTTATTGTAGGACCTGTTTGGGAGTTCCCCCTTTTACTTTTTTACATTTACTTTGGTTAACTATTAATGTATCGGTATATAGCTCTTGTAAAACGGTATTATAATTGACTGGTCACTATCCCTCACTGACTTCCCAGGTTTGCATAATAAATAGCTGCACAATGTAGAAAAAAAAAACCCTTCTCAGGCCCAGCCGGGACCTGCTCGGCAAAAACAAACATAATTTAAATCCCAATAATAAATGTCTTGATGTTATTTGCTATAATAGAAAAAAAAAAAACTTAATTGGGGGCCGACCTGCACAGTGCAGCTATCGGGTGTGAGATCAGATAGCTGCACTGGCAGCATCGGCGGCGCCATCTTGCGGAGAAAAAAACAATTTCTTCCACCAAGAGGCCCGACGCGCACAGAGCTCTTGGCTATCTCTGATAGCTTACTGTGCAGGCGCCGGCGGCGCCATCTTGGTGGGTAGGGGATTTTTTTTCTTCCCCAAAAGAGGTTTGTGAAGTAGCAGCTATGGGATACCTAATACGTACAGACCAAAATTTGGCAACCTTTTTTTCAAAGATTTTTCTGTTTTTTCATACTATAAATTGTAGAATCACAAAGGCATCAAAATAGAAATTACCGTGGAATTATACATTACACTTTACAAAAAAAGTGAAACAACTGAAAATATTCTTATATTCTAGGTTCTTCAAAGTACCACCTTTGCTTTGATTCTGTTGCACGAAAAGGGAAAGGGGATGGACCCTACATACCTGTTTCCCACCGTGAAGCATGGAGGAGGTGGTGTATTGTGGGGGTGCTTTGCTGGACAAGTTGGGGATTTATTCAAAAGAAGAGGTAGCGTCCAGCTCACCCCAAACAATCTCGATTGGGTTCAGGCTGGTGCTGGAGGCCATTATTGGCATAGACCCAACATCCCTTCTTGGTCAAATACCAACCCACCTGGAGGTGTGTTTGGGGTCATTGTCCTTTCAAAAAAAAATGATGGTCCAAAAAACCCAAAAAACGGTGGAATAGCATGCGCTGCAAGATGCTGTGGTAGCCAGGGTTCACTATGCCTTCAATTTTGAATAAACCCCCCAACAGTGTCACCACAAGCCCCCCACACCATCACACCACCTCCTCCATGCTTCACGGGGGGGAAGCATGTAAGTCCATCCGTTCCTTTCCTGTGTAAGGAGTAATAAAGCAAAAGGTGGGCTACTTTGAAGAACCAGAATATAAAATTTTTCAGTTGTTTCACACTTTTTTGTAAAGTGTATGTATAATTCCACATGTGTAATTCAATTTTGAGCCTTCAGGTGATTTTTAAACAATTTTCATAGCATGAAATACAAAAAACATTGAAGAGAAGGTGTCCAAACTTTTGGTCTTACTTACCCGAAGCTGTATGCAAGGCCAGTGGGCCCATTTTAACCCCTCTTGACTCAGAGTCTAACCCTCCATAAAAACGTGACAACTGACCACGGCGGGTGTACGTCATAGGATATGCGTTGGGGGGACGCAGTGATTCGCCGCCGGGTGTCAGCTGATTATCAAGCTGACACCCGGGACTGTGTGCCAGGGCGGTCACGGACCGCTCCCACACATTAACCCCTTGCCACCGCGTTCAAACAAATCGCGGTGATGGGGGGCACAGGGGAGCACGCGCAGGGAAGAGCTCCCTCGCGCCCCCGAGCCCTCAAAACCCGGCATGTGATCGGCTTTCTGAGGGCTTCCCCCCCCAGGACCCGGAAATCCAAATGGCGCCGGGTCCTGGAGGGAGGGGCTCTCAGTGCCTGCCGAGAACAACACAACCTGCAGCCTGCCTTGAGATCCTGGCCACTGTGCTGTGACACTGTGAGACCACGATCTGACATTTTACAGTGATGTCCCACCTGGGACAATTAAAAAAGTAAAAAAAATAAAAAAAACATGTAAAAAAAAAATTCAAAATAAAAAAAAAAAAAACCCAAATAAATTCATTTCTTCCTGTAAATAAAAAAAATAAAACAATAAAAGTACAAAAATTTTAATCGCCGGTCCGTAAGACCCCCCTATAAAACTGCCCACTAGTTTAACCCCTTTATGAACCCCTTGAAATAAAAAAAAAAAAAGAAAAAATCAGTGCTTTTCACATACCGCTGAACAAAAAGTGGTAACACGCGATCAAAAAGACCGATTAAATAAAACAGGACCGCTGAAACCATCTTGTTCCGCAAAAAACGAGCCGCACACAGATCATAGGAAAAAATAAAAAAGTTATGGTCGAGAATAAAGGATGCAAAAAAAAATTATTTTTAATAAAATTGTTTTTTTCTATAAAACACCAAAACATAAAAAAAAATAAATGAGGTATGCCGTAATCGTACTGCCCAAGAATAAACGCTTTATCAATTTTACCACACTTAACGTTTTAAAGCCTCCTCCAAAAGAAAATTCATGAATTGCGATTTTTTCATCAACCTCCCAAAAATCGAAATAAAGCGATCAAAAAATGTCACGCTCAAAAATATACCAATAAAAACTCAACTCTACCAAAAAATAAGACCTCACAACTTTGGGCCAAAATAAGCAAAAATTATTAGCCTCAAATGTGGTGATGCAAAAACTATTTTTGCAATAAAAAGGTATTTAGGTGACGTGCCAACAAAAAAACCCCAAAAATAGTAAATCAAAAAACCCCCCCTTTTTCACCCCCTTAGTTAGGGAAAAATAATAAAATAAAAAATGTATTTTTTTCCATTTTCCCTTGGGTTATATTAAGGTTAGGGTTTTGGGCCAAAAGTTAGGGTTAGGGTTGGCCAAAGTTAAATTAGGGGGTTATGGTTGGGATTGGGATAGGGTGTGTTAGTTAGTTTGTGGTTAGGGTTGGGATAGGGGTTAGGGGTTTGTTGAGGTTAGGTTGAGTTAGAATGGGGGGTTTTCCGTTTTAGGCAATCAGGGGCTCTCCAAATGTACTACTCTGATTCAAATTCCAGCCAATTCTGCTTGAAAAGTCAAAGGTTCCCTTCCCTTCTGACCTCTGCCAGCCCCAAACTGAAGTTTACCCCACTGGGGACAGCGTACTTGGACCCTAAGAGTTATTTGCAATTTGCCTATTTTCTTCTGTTACCCTTGGGAAAATAAAAAACGGGGGCAAAAAATCATTTTTTAAAAAAAAAAAAAGATTTTTTTTGTTTTTTCGGCTTACTTTATAAACTTCTGTGAAGCACTTGGGCTTCAAGCGCCACCAACATCTTTAAGCCTTGTGGGGCTTTTTCCAAAAGGGGGTCCTTGTGGGGGGTTTCCACTTTTAGGCGCACAGGGGCCTCCAAATGCGCATGACGCCCCCAGACAATTCCATCAAAGCTACAATCCAAAACTCACTATTTCCCTTCCGACCCAACGTGTATCCAACGTATTTTTTTCCCACATTTGGTATCAGCGTACTCGGACAAATTGGACAACAACTTTTGGGGTCCAATTTTTGTTACCCTTGTGAAAATAAAATATTAAGGACAAAAAATAAATTTTTTGTAAAAAAAAAATAAATAAATAAAAAAAAAAAAATTATTTTACGGCGACGTTATAAACTTCTGGGCATTGGGGTTCAAATGCTCACCCACATCTAGAAAGTTCCTTGGGGGTTTTCAAAATGGTTCATTTGGGGGGGGTTTTTCCACGGTTTGGGCAAAGGACTCTCCAAACACGACAGGCCCGCCAATTCTGCATTGAAAAAGTCAAACGGCACTCCTTCCCTTTCAAACCGCCATCACCCAAACAGTGGTTTACCCCCAATATGGGGTATCAGCGTACCAGGACAAATTGCAAAATAACTTTTGGAGTCTTGTTCCCTTGGGAAAATAAAAATTGGGTAAAAAAGATCATTTTTGTGGAAAAAATAGATTTTTTTAATTTTTTTGGCCTAGTTATAAACTTGTGTGAAGCACTTGGGGTTAAATTACCACTAAGATTAGATAATTCCTTAGGGGGTATTTTCCAAATGGGGTACTTGTGGGGGTTTTCCACTGTTTCCATCAGGGGCCCTCCAAATGCAACATGGGTCCAATCCAATTCCACAAATTTTGGGGGGGAAAAATCAAATGGGCCCTTCCATCCGACTCCCGTTGCGCCAAACAGGGTTCCCCCCCACATTTGGGGTACAGCTACTCAGGACAAATTAGACAAAACTTTTGTGGTCCAATTTTCCCTGTTACCCTGGAAAATAAAAAATTATGACCTAAAAATAATTTTTGTGGGAAAAAAAATAGGTTTTTTTTTCATGCCCGGGCATTATAAACTTGTGTAAGCCTTGGGGGGTTCAAAGTGCTCACCAAAGCTATAGAAATTTTTCCTTAGGGGTCAGTTTCCAAAATGTGGTCACTTGTGGGGGGTTCTAGAGGCTCATTGGGCATGCAAACGGAACTGCCCCACAACGCTGCATTCCAAAACGTTACACTTCCTTTCCAAGCCTGCTTGCGCCCAAACAGTTTTCCCCCCCCCCAATTTGGGTATCACGTACTCAGGCAAATGGCCAACAACTTTTTGGGTCCAATTTCCTTGGGAAAAAATCAAAAATTTGGGCTAAAAAATCATTTTTGGAAAATTGTTTTTTTTTTTTTTTTTTTTTTTCACACCCAGGCATTATAAACTTTTTGAAACACGGGGAACAAAAGTGCTCACAAAGTCCAAAAAGTTCCTTAGGGGGTCAGTTTTCCAAAATGGTGTCACTTGTGGGGGGTTCCACTGTTTAGGCGCTCAGGGGCTCCCCCAAAAGCGAAAGGGGCCGATCCAATTTCAATTTAGTTTGAAAAAGTCAAACGGCGCCCTTCCCTTACGAGCTCGCCGTGTGCCCAAACAGTGGTTTTCCCCCACAATGGGGTGTTGGCGTATCAGGAGAAATTGCACAACAATTTTTCTGTCCATTTGCTTCTTTACCCTTGGAAAAATAAAAAAAAGTTTGTTTAAAAACATTTTGTGGCTAAAAAGTAAATATTCTTTTTTTTCCCTTTCCCCTTGCTTCACTCCTTGAAGCACCTAAAGGGTTAATAACTTTTTGAATGTGGTTTTGATACCTTGAGGGGTGCAGTTTTTAGAAAGTGAATTTGGGTATTTTTGTATATAACCCCTCCAGGACTTCAAATATGAGGTGGTCCCTAAAAAAAAAAATGCTTTGAAATTTTTGTTGTAAAAATGGAAATCCTGGCAACTTTTAACCCTTATAATTTCCGGAAAAAAAATTTTTATCCAAAATTGTGCTGATGTAAAGTAGACATGTGGGAAAGTTAATTTCTTAACATTTTGTGCATATTTCTCTGTTTTAAGGGAATAAAAAATTCAAAGTTGAAAATTGCAAAATTTCAAAATTTCGCCATATTTGCATTTTTTTCAAAAAAAACGCAGTTAAACGAAGAATTTTACCAATAACGTAAGTACAATTGTCACGAGAAAACAATCTCAGAATGCGCAGATCCTTGAACGTTCCAGAGTTATAACCCAAAAGAACTTGGTCAGAATGTAAAAATTGGCCCGGTCATTTAAAACGTCAAACCACCCTGGGGTTGAAGGGTTAAAATTGTTATTTTTTCTGTCTGAATAACTCAACCACAGTCATTATTGGGACACTAAACAGGCAATAAACTGCAGACAGGTGCCACTGCTGCCAGCAGAGGTTTTTTTTTTTCCTTAGAGATGCAGATTCTGTGCAGAAAATTCTGCAGACCAATCTGCAACGTGTCACATACCTTAGTATGAAGTTATTTATCAAAGGGGGCAGGACAGTGAGGGACATGACCTTCGCAGTACATTATGAATAAACTAATCAAGCACCACATGAAACCCCCACAGCCGCCCCAGAGCACAGCATATTATTAACTCAAAACGAAAATAAAGATTAAACAACCACAAGATGGATTTTCACAACCCAGGTAAATTTTTAATAGTACAACGGAGCCGATCTGACACTGTGTGTATTACGTCACAATCCTGCACAGGTTTCCCCTTTAAGATAAGCAGCTTCAAAGTTTACATAATCTGTGTCCGAAAGTTGAGGTTTTAGCGATCTTTGCACATAACTGAAA
>JARQOD010010944.1:0-25363 GCA_033576555.1 Oophaga sylvatica
CTGCCACGCGCTGAGGCCGCAACGTCGAGTAGAAAAGCGTGTGTCTGACTGCCCACTGCGACTGAGGCGCCCGCACTGCGCTGAGAAAGGCGGCTTGTCCGTACGCCACCGTGAGGAGAGCGCTCCCACCGCGGAGAGGCGCGTTCCGTAGCAAGCGGCTGGGCCTCATCAACGCGGAGAGGGTCCCTACTGCGAAAGGTGAGGAGCCCTGGGGAAGGCTGTCCTGCATGCAAGCGCGGTGAGCCCGCACCGAGGACCATGGTCGTAGCGCCAGCTGAAGCCACTCCAGTAGAGCCTGTTGCGTAGACAGGCGAGTCCGTCACTCCAGGGAAGAGGCGCGTGTCGCATTCAGGAAAAAAGAGCTTCCGTCACTCGATGAAGAGCGCGTCACTGCATGAAACGGTATGTCCGTACTGCAGGGAGAGGCGTCTCCTGCATGAAAAGGCGAGTCCGTACTCACCAGGGAGAGGCGCTTCTACTGCAGGGAGAAGGCTGGACCTCTGCATCCAGATGAGGAGAGCGCGTTGCGTAGAAGAAGGTGGCTCCGTCACCCGGGAGAAGAGCCTGTCCTACTGCAGAGAGAGGCGCTCCATCCTGCGAAGAAGGCTGGGTGTCCGTACTCCATGGGAGAGGCCGTTCCCGTACTCCATGGAAGGGGCGTCCTGTACTGCCCATGGGAGAGGCGCTGCTCCAATCCAGCAGAGAAAGAAGGCGCTTGTCCTGATGCAACGCGCTGGGTCCCTACTGCACAGGGAAGAGGCGCGTTCCGTCGCATACAAGGGGGTCCCGTAGCTCAGGATGGAAAGGCCCGTGTCTGCCTGCAAACCGGGACTGGAGCCCACCCAGGAGAAGAAGGCCGTGTGCGCTGTGTCCTGTACTGCCACCCAAGGACTGAGGAGCTCCCTCACTCGCGTTGGAAGAAGGCGGTGGTGTGTCTGCCACCCAGGACGAGGAGCCCGTCACTCGCAGTGTGGAAGAAGGGCGGTCTGTTGCCCTTAGGCGAGCCCAGGATAAAGAGTCGAAGCGGTAGAAAAGCGCCTTGGCCTGCGCCACCCATAGCAAAGAGACGATGCGTGGTCGAAGAACGGCTGCTGCGACCCATACCAAGCTAAAGAGTTATCGCGTGGAGAGCACGGCTGTGCCTACCCACCCATGAGAAAGGCTCCTGTCCCCAGAAACGCGGCTGAGTCCGTCACTCGCAGAAGAGCGGGAGTCCGTCACTGAACAAGGGGCTGTGGCCTCGCCCACTGCGTGAGGGAAAAGCGCGTTGCGATGCCCGGCTGAGGCTCCTCACACTGCAGTGTGGAGAGGCGCTGTGTCACTGTAATGCCTACCAAGGATGAAGAGCTCCGTCACTCGCAGTGAGGAAGAAGGCGGCTGTGTGTCCTGTACTGCCACACAAGGACAAGAGCTCCCTTACTCGCAGTGAGGAAGAGGCGGCTGTGTGCCTGTAATGCCTACCAAGGAAAAGAGCTCCGTCACTCGCATGGAAAAGGCGGCTGTGGTCCTGTACTGCCACGCAGGACGAAGCGCTCCTGTCACTCCATGAGGAAGAAGGCGGCTGTTCCTGCTGCACAGCAAGGACTGGGACTCCCGCACTCGCAGTGAGGAGAAGGCGCTTTCCGTACTGCACATGGGATGAGGCGCTCCCATCACTGCAGTGAGGAAGAAGGGCGTGTCCTGTACTGCCACATGCGGACTGAGGCGCTGTCCTGTCCCCATGAGGAAGAGGCGGCTTTCCTTACTGCACAGGACGAGGCGCTCCATCACTCGCATGGAAGAGGCGGCTCGTCCTGTCTGGAGAGCGGCTGGTGCCTCTCATCACGCATGAGGAAGAAGGCGCTCGTCCTGTACTGCCAGTGAGGAAAAGGCGGCTGTGTGACTGACGCCCCAGCTGAGCTCCGTAAACGCGCTGGGTATGAAGTGCCTCATGGTCTGTACTGCCACCTCAAGGATGAGGAAGCCCATCGCGCTGTGGACTGAAGGCTGCCTGTGACTGTACGGCCCACACTGCAAGGAGAGGCGTCCCTCTGTCGTATGACACAGCGGCTGAGGTCCCCGTCACTCGCATGAGGAAGAGGCTGAGCTCCGTCACTGCATGAGAGAAGGCGTGAGTGTCCTCCCACACGCAGGAAAGAAGCGGCTCCGTACTCGCAAAAAGCGGCTGGTGCCTGACTCCATCACTCGCATGAGAAGAAGCGCGGTCCTGTACTGAGAAAGCGGCTGAGTGGCTCCCGTCACTCAGCAGTGAGGAAGAAGGCGCTGTCTCCTGAGCAGAAGCTGCCTGGACTGAGGAGCTCCCGTCACTCGCAGTGAGGAAGAAGGCGGCTGTGTGTCCTGTACTGCCACACCAAGGACTGAGAGCTCCGTCACTCGCAGTGGGAAGAAGGCGGCTGTGTGTCCTGTACTGCCACACCAAGGACTGAGAGCTCCCGTCACTCGCAGTGGGAAGAAGGCGGCTGTGTGTCCTGTACATGCCACACCAAGGATGAAGAGCTCCCGTCACTCGCAGTGAGGAAGAAGGCGGCTGTGTGTCCTGTACTGCCACACCAAGGACTAAAGAGCTCCCGTTACTCGCAGTGAGGAAGAAGGCGGCTGTGTGTCCTGTAATGCCATCCAATGGACTAAAGAGCTCCCGTCACTCGCAGTGAGAAGAAGGCGGCTGTGTGTCCTGTACTGCCACGCCAAGGACTGAAGAGCCTCCGTCACTCGCAGTGAGGAAGAAGCGGCTGTAGTCCTGTACTGCCACGCCAAGGACTGAGGAGCTCCCGTCACTCGCAGTGAGGAAGAAGGCGGCTGTGTGTCCTGTACTGCCACACATGCGGACTGAGGCGCTCCCATCACTCGCAGTGAGGAAGAAGGCGGCTTGTGTCCTGTACTGCCACACTGCGGACTGAGGCGCTCCCGTCACATCGCAGTGAGGAAGAAGCGGCTGTGTCCTGTACTGCCACACTGCGGACTGAGGCGCTCCCATCACTCGCAGTGAGAAAGAAGGCGGCTGTGTCCTGTACTGCCACACTGCGGACTGAGGCGCTCCCATCACTCGCAGTGAGGAAGAAGGCGGCTGTGTCCTGTACTGCCACACTGCGGACTGAGGCGCTCCCATCACTCGCAGTGAGGAAGAAGGCGGCTGTGTGTCCTGTACTGCCATACCAGGACTAAAGAGCTCCTGTCACTCGCAGTGAGGAAGAAGGCGGCTGTGTGTCCTGTACTGCCACACCAAGGACTAAAGAGCTCCCGTCACTCGCAGTGAGGAAGAAGGCGGCTGTGTGTCCTGTACTGCCACACCAAGGACTGAGAGCTCCCGTCACTCGCAGTGAGGAAGAAGGCGGCTGTGTGTCCTGTACTGCCACACCAAGGACAGGAGCTCCCGTCACTCGCAGTGAGGAAGGCGGCTGTGTGTCCTGTACTGCCACACCGCGGAATGAGGAGCTCCCGTCACTCACACCGAGGAAGAAGGCGGCTGTGTCCTGTACTACCATACCGAGGCCTGAGGAGCTCGCGTCACTCACACTGAGGAAGAAGGCGGCGTGTGTCCTGTACTGCCACACCGGGACTGAGGCGCTCCCGTCACTCGCAGTGAGGAAGAAGGCGGCTGTGTGTCCTGTAATGCCAAACTGCGGACTGAGGGCTCCCGTCACTCGCAGTGAGGAAGGCGGCTGTGTGTCCTGTAACTGCCACACTGCGGACTGAGGCGCTCCCGTCACTCGCAGTGAGGAAGAGGCGGCTGTGTGTCCTGTAATCCCCATACCAAGGACTAAAGAGCTCCGTCACTCGCAGTGAGGAAGAAGGCGGCTGTGTGTCCTGTACTGCCACCCAAGGACTAAAGAGCTCCGTCACTCGCAGTGAGGAAGAAGGCGGCTGTGTGTCCTGTAATGCCATACCAAGGACTAAAGAGCTCCTGTCACTCGCAGTGAGGAAGAAGGCGGCTGTGTGTCCTGTACTGCCACACCAAGAACTAAAGAGCTCCGTCACTCGCAGTGAGGAAAAAGGCGGCTGTGTGTCCTGTACTGCCACACCAAGGACTGAGAGCTCCCGTCACTCACACGAGGAAGAAGGCGGCTGTGTATCCTGTATTGCCACACCAGGACTGAGGCGCTCCCGTCACTCGCAGTGAGGAAGAAGGCGGCTGTGTGTCCTGTAATGCCAAACCGCGGACTGAGGCTCCCGTCACTCGTAGTGAGGAAGAAGGCAGCTGTGTGTCCTGTACTGCCACACCAAGGACTGAGTGTTATGATCTGCTACAAGCACTAAGGAAAGGCGGGAATTCTGTCCCTAAAATAAAATTAAGCTGGATCCCTACGATGTAACGGGGGACCTGATCCAGCGACCAGACCCGCTAAAGTCCTCAGCTAGTCTGAACGAAGACCTATAGTTGCGAGGGAGGAATCCTTACAAGATCTAGGGACTGGGAGAAAAGGTGGACACCTCCTAACAGAAATTATAGCAGGGAAAAATAAAACAGAAAACAAATTACTAAGAGATCCTAAGATCAAGCAAAACTGACAGAGTAAGGCACCTAAGCACCCGGCTAGCTTAAGAGTAGGTAATACAATGAAGTTCAGCAAAGCCAGAAGGGCGGAGCCAGACTAAATAGGGTAAAAAGGTCATGTGACCAGCAAACCGAAACAAAACCTAACAAGAGGGTTGTAACAGTACCCTCCCTTCTAAGAGGATCCTCCGGATCCCCTATGACTTAGGCTTATCCGGAAACCTCTTGTGAAACGCTCTGACAAGTCTAGATGCAGAAACATAATCCGCCCTCACCCATGAGTTATCCTCGGGTCCATAACCCTTCCAAGCGACGAGGTACTGCAAACCCCCTCTATACCGTCTAGAATTTAGGATGCGGGAAATCTCATATTGCCCGTCCTCCACCACCAGGGGAACAGTGGCCGACACGTCTCCCTCTGAGACCTCAGCTTTTTTCAAGAGAGAAACATGAAACACCGGATTAATCTTCCAGGAGGTAGGAAGCTCCAACTTAACAGCAGATTGGTTAATAACCTGAAGCACCTTAAAGGGCCCTACAAACTTGGGACCCAATTTCTTAGACGGAATCCTCAAGCGCAGATTCTTAGAGGACAACCAAACCATGTCACCAATAGCAAACAAAACCTCTTGTCGTTTTCTATCAAAATACACTTTGGATCTTTTATTAGCCTCCTGAAGATTACCACGCACATCAGTCCAAACTCTCTCCAAAACACCAGAAAAATTCTCCTCTTCAGGTACAGCCGATCCCAACTTGGAAAATGACCCAAACGACGGATGTCTCCCAGTACAACAAAAAAAAGGTGAACAACCAGCAGAAGCGGATGTATGGTTGTTAAGAGCAAACTCAGCAAGTGGCAGAAACTCAGACCACCCCTCTTGGTTATCAGTCACAAAACAACGCAAGAACTGCTCAACATCCTGGTTTTTCCTTTCTGTCTGGCCATTAGACTCAGGATGATATCCAGATGAAAACGACAAATGAACTCCCAACCTGTCACAAAAGGCGCGCCAAAAACGAGCCACAAACTGAAGTCCCCTATCAGAAACAATGTCAGTAGGAACACCATGTAGTCTGACTATTTCCTTGACAAAGGCCTTAGCGAGAGTCTTAGCGCAGGGCAATTTGATGAAAGGAACCAAGTGACACATCTTGCTAAAACGGTCCACGACCACCCAGATGACAGTGAAACCCTCAGAGGAGGGAAGGTCAGTAATAAAGTCCATAGCCAAATGTGTCCAAGGTGCACTAGGGCCTCCAGAGGGCAAAGCAACCCCGCAGCAGGA
Organism: Oophaga sylvatica; assembly: GCA_033576555.1. Lineage (NCBI taxonomy): Eukaryota > Metazoa > Chordata > Amphibia > Anura > Dendrobatidae > Oophaga > Oophaga sylvatica. The sequence goes on from JARQOD010010944.1 coordinate 5,782, forward strand.
GTATGAGAAGACTTATATCTAGCACACACAGTGCATTGGCGCACCCACTTAATGACTTCCTTCTGCCATCCTGGCCACCAAAAACTGTGACCCACAAGTCGCTTGGTCTCAGAGATTCCAGGATGACCTGCCAACCGAGAGTCATGACATTCATCAAACAAATCTCTCCTCAGGGTACCAGGCACAAACAACCTCCCATGCGGCGTGTTAGATGGGGCATTTTCCTGTGCTTTAAGAATCTCATCTTCCAACACGGAGTCCAAAACAGCAATAACAACCCCCTCTTGCAAGATGTTTTCCTCCTCCTCCTCAGTACCCACCATAGGAGAAAAGCTGCGAGACAAAGCATCAGCTTTAACATTTTTAGTACCTGGGATGTAAGTAACGGTAAAATTAAACCGTGAGAAAAACAGTGCCCACCTAGCCTGACGGGCATTCAAGCGTTTGGCAGCATCAAGGTAGATCAGATTTTTATGATCGGTGAAGACTTGAACGGGAAATTCCGCTCCCTCCAAAAAATGACGCCAGTGTTCAAATGCGAGTTTAATTGCCAACAATTCCCGATTACCGATATCATAATTTAGTTCAGACTCAGAAAATTTCTTAGAAAAAAAAGCACAGGGATGTACTCCATCCGTCTTTGCCTGAGACAACACCGCGCCGACCCCCACAGAAGAAGCATCAACCTCAACCAAAAATGGTTTAGTCACATCAGGCTGCGTAAGGATGGGAGCAGAGCTGAACTTCTCCTTTAGCAACACAAAAGCCTCAATGGCCTCAGTAGTCCACTGAACCGCATCAGCACCTTTCCTGGTGAGATCGGTCAGAGGTTTGGTAATCACAGAAAAATTTTTTATGAATTTTCTATAATAATTGGCAAACCCCCAAAACCTCTGTATTGATTTCACACCAATAGGTCTAGGCCAATCCTGCACAGCTTGCACTTTCACAGGATCTATCTCAAAACCTTCACTGGAGACAATGTAGCCCAAAAAACTAAGTCTCTGTACAGCGAACTCACATTTTTTTAGTTTGGCAAAAAGTGAATTATCACTCAGTAACTGTAATACTTCACGCACACTCCTCCAATGAGACTCCAAATCCGGTGAATAAATCAAAATGTCATCCAAATACACAACCACACTTCTGCCGATCAAAGGTCTAAGGATGTCAATAAGATTCTGAAAAAATGCCGGAGCACTGGAAAGTCCAAAAGGCATAACCAGATTCTCAAAATGACCCAGTGGAGTGTTAAACGCAGTCTTCCATTCATCCCCCTCCTTCATGCGCAACAAATTGTATGCCCCTCGAAGATCAATTTTCGAGAACCACTTGGCCCCCACTAACTGATTAAACAAATCAGGAATCAATGGCAGTGGGTAAGGATTGCGTACAGTAATCTTATTAATCTCACGAAAGTCCAGACAAGGACGTAAACCGCCGTCCAACCGCCACAGGAGATTTGGAAGGCCTAATGTGACCGGCGGCCAAGCTTGTCTGTATGTATTCCTCCAAAGCCTTTCTCTCAGGAATAGTCAAATTAAATAAACGACTTTTAGGAAGAGTCGCTCCAGGGACAAATTCAATTGCACAATCATAATCTCTATGAGGAGGCAATACCTGCGATTCCTTATCAGAAAAAACTTTCCAAAAATCCTGAATAGGTACAGGTAACTCCCCCTTAACTACAGCAGCAATACGCCCGTTACAACACTTGTCATAACACTTAGGACTCCAGGACTTAATTTCATTGGTAGACCAATCCAGTACCGGATTGTGCAATTTTAACCAGGGTAACCCCAAAATCACCGGAGAAGGTAAATTATTCAAAACTACCAAATCCAAATTCTCTTGATGAACACCATTAATAGTAAGAGGAAATTCACAGATATGGAGTAACATTTTTCAAGTGAGAACCATCCACAGACACCACATTAATAGGGGAAGACAAAAGTTTGGGTTTTAACCCCTCTCTGACATCAGACGTACTATTCCGTCCATAAAACCCGTGCCATTCTGCCCATGGACGGGATAGTACGTCATAGGCGATCAGCTGCGCTCCTGAGGGGAGCGCAGCTAATCGCCGCCGGGTGTCAGCTGATTATCACAGCTGACACCCGTGACTGTGTGTCAGGAGCGGTCACGGACAGCTCCCGGCACATTAACCCTAGCACACCGCGATCAAACATGATCGCGGTGTACTGGGGGCACAGGGGAGGATCGCGCAGGGTGGGGGCTCCCTGCGCGCCCCCCTGAGACCCTCAGACCAGCGCGATGTGATCGCGCTGTTCTGAGGGCTTCCTCCCTCCCAGGACCCGGATCCAAGATGGCGCCGGGGTCCTGGAGGGAGGCGGCTTCCTCAGTGCCTGCTGAGAGCAGGCGCTGGGAAGCCTGCAGCGATGCCAGAGCGATCGCTGGTGTGACAGAGTGCTGTGCACACTGTCACACCAGCGATTTGATAAAATATAGTGATGTCCCACTCTGGGACAAAGTAAAAAAAATAAAAATAAACATGTTATAAAAAAAAAATCCAAAATAAATAAAAAAAAAAATAAAAATATTCCCCAATAAATTAATTTCTTCCTGTAAATAAAAAAAACAAAACAATAAAAGTACACATATTTGGTATCGCCGCGACCCCCCCTATAAAACTGTCCCACTAGTTAACCCCTTTAGTGAACCCCTTAAAAAAAAAAAAACGAAGCAAAAAATCAATGCTTTATCATCATACCGCCGAACAAAAGTGTAATAACACGCGATCAAAAAGACCGATATAAATAAACATGGTACCGCTGAAAACGTCATCTTGTCCCGCAAAAAACGAGCCGTCACACAGCATCATGAGCGAAAAATAAAAAAGTTATAGCTCGCAGAATAAAGCGATGCAAAAAAATTATTTTTTATAAAAATTGTTTCTATTCTATAAAAGCGCCAAAACATAAAAAAATGATATAATGAGGTATCGCCATAATCGTACTGACCCGAAGAATAAACTGCTTTATCAATTTTACCACACGCGAACGGTATAAACGCCTCCCCAAAAGAAATTCATGAATTGCTGATTTTTGTTCATTCTAACCTCCCAAAAATCGAAATAAAAGCGATCAAAAATGTCACGTGCTCAAAAATGGTACCAATAAAAACCTCAACTCGTCCCGCAAAAAATAAGACTCACATGACTCTGTGGGCCAAAATATGCAAAAATTATAGCTCTCAAAATGTGGCGATGCAAAAAACTATTTTTGCAATAAAAAGCGTCTTTTAGCGTGACAGCTGCCAATCATAAAAACCCGCTATAAATAGTAAATCAAACCCCCCTTTATCACCCCCTTAGTTAGGGAAAAATAATAAAATTAAAAAAATGTATTTATTTCCATTTTCCCATTAGGGTTAGGGTTAGGGTTGCGGCTAAAGTTAGGGTTAGGGTTGGCGCTAAAGTTAGGATTAGGGTTAGGGTTGGGATTAGGGTGTGTTAGGGTTAGGTTTGTGGTTAGGGTTGGGACTAGGGTTAGGGGTGTGTTGGGGTTAGGGTTGGAGTTAGAATTGGGGGGTTTCCGCTGTTTAGGCACATCAGGGGCTCTCCAAATGTGACATGGCGTCTGATCTCAATTCCAGCCAATTCTGCGTTGAAAAAGTCAAACGGTGCTCCTTCACTTCTGAGCTCTGCCATGCGTCCAAACAGTAGTTTATCCCCACATATGGGGTATCAGCGTACTCTGGACCCCAAGAGTTATTGTGCAATTTGTCCTATTTCTTCTGTTACCCTTGGGAAAATAAAAAACTGGGGGCGAAAATATCATTTTTGTACAAAAAAAATTATTTTTTTGTTTTTACGGCTGTACATTATAAACTTCTGTGAAGCACTTGGGGCTTCATAGCGCTCACCACACACCTAGATAAGTTCCTTGTGGGGTCTATTTTCCAAAATGGGGTCACTTGTTGGGGATTTCCACTGTTTAGGCGCATCAGGGGCTCTCCAAATGCGACATGACGCCCCCAGACCATTCCATCAAAGTCTGCAATCCAAAACGTCACTACTTCCCTTCCGAGCCCCAACGTGTACCCATACAGTAGTTTTCTCCCACATATTGGGTATCAGCGTACTCAGGACAAATTGGGCAACAACTTTTGGGGTCCAATTTCTCCTGTTACCCTTGTAAAAATAAAATATTGGGGCGAAAAAATCATTTTTGCAAAAAAAAAGATTTTTTATTTTTACGGCTGTGCGTTATAAACTTCTGTGAAGCACTTCGGGGTTCAAAGTGCTCACCACACATCTAGATAAGTTCCTTGTGGGTCTATTTTCCAAAATGGGGTCACTTGTGGGGGGTTTCCACTGTTTAGGCGCATCAGGGGCTCTCCAAATGCGACATGACGCACCCAGACCATTCCATCAAAGTCTGCAATCCAAAACGTCACTACTTCCCTTCCGAGCCCTGACGTGCGCCCATACAGTAGTTTTCTCCCACATATTGGGTATCAGCGTACTCAGGACAAATTGGACAACAACTTTTGGGGTCCAATTTCTCCTGTTACCCTTGTGAAAATAAAATATTGGGGGCGAAAAAATCATTTTTGTAAAAAAAAAAAAGATTTTTTATTTTTACGGCTGTGCGTTATAAACTTCTGTGAAGCACTTCGGGGTTCAAAGTGCTCACCACACATCTAGATAAGTTCCTTGTGGGGTCTATTTGCCAAAATGGGGTCACTTGTGGGGGTTTCCACTGTTTAGGTGCATCAGGGGCTCTCCAAATGTGACATGACGCCCCCAGACCATTCCATCAAAGTCTGCAATCCAAAACGTCACTACTTCCCTTCCTAGCCCCGACGTGTGCCCATACAGTAGTTTTCGCCCACATATTGGGTATCAGTGTACTCAGGACAAATTGGACAACAACTTTTGCGTTCCAATTTCTTCTGTTACCCTTGTGAAAATAAAATATTGGGGGCGAAAAAATCATTTTTGTAAAAAAGAAAAAAGATTTTTTATTTTACGGCTGTACGTTATAAACTTTAGTGAAACACCTGGGGGTTCAAAGTTCTCACCACACATCTAGATAAGTTCCTTGAGGGGTCTAGTTTCCAAAATGGTGTCATTTATGGGGGTTTCCACTGTTTAGGCAGATCAGGAGCTCTCCAAACACGACATGGCGTCCAGCCAATTCTGCGTTGAAAAAGTCAGACGGCGCTCCTTCCCTTCCAAACTCTGCCATGCACCCAAACAGTGGTTTACCCCCACATATGGGGTATCAGCGCACTCAGGTCAAATTGCACAATAACTTTTGGAGTCTTGTTACCCTTGGAAAAATAAAAATTGGGGTGAAAAGATCATTTTTGTGGAAAAAATATGATTTTTAAATTTTACGGCTCTACGTTATAAACTTGTGTGAAGCACTTGGGGGTTCAAATTGCTCATCAAAAATCTAGATAAGTTCCTTAGGGGGTCTGATTTCCCAAATGGGGTCATTTGTGGGGGTTTCCACTGTTTAGGCACATCAGGGGCTCTCCAAATGCAACATGGCATCCAAACTCAATTCCAGCCAATTTTGGTTGGAAAAAGTCAAATGGTGCTCCTTCCATTCCGAGCTCTGCCGTGCGCCCAAACAGTGGTTCCCCCCCACATATGGGGTATCAGCGTACTCAGGACAAATTGTACAACTTATGTGGTCCAATTTCTCCTGTTACCCTTGGGAAAATAAAAAATTAGTGACTAAAAGATAATTTTTGTGGGAAAAAAATAGGATTTTTTATTTTCATGCCGGGCATGATAAACTTGTGTGAAGCACTTGGGGGTTCAAAGTGCTCACCAAAGATCTAGATAAGTTCCTTAGGGGGTCTAGTTTCCAAAATGGGGTCACTTGTGGGGGTTTCCACTGTTTAGGCTCATCTGGGGCACTGCAAACGGAACATGACCCCCATTAACGTCTGCATTCCAAAACGTTACTACTTCCTTTCCAAGCCCTGCCGTGCGCCCAAACAGTTTCCCCCCCCCCACATATGGGGTATCAGCGTACTCAGGACAAATTGTACAACAACTTTTGGGGTCCAATTTCCTTGGGAAAATTCAAAAATTTGGGACTAAAAAATCATTTTTGTGGAAAATTGATTTTTTTTTTTTACACCCAGGCTTTATAAACTTTTGTGAAACACTTGAGGGTTCAAAGTGCTCACAACAGATCTAGATAAGTACCTTAGGGGTCTAGTTTCCAAAATGGTGTCACTTGTGGGGGGTTTCCACTGTTTAGGCGCATCAGGGGCTCTCCAAACGCGACATGGCATCCAATCTAAATTCCAGCCAATTTTAGTTTGAAAAAGTCAAAGGCGCTCCTTCCCTTACGAGCTCTGCCGTGTGCCCAAACAGTGGTTTTCCCCCACATATTGGGTATTGGCGTACTCAGGAGAAATTGCATAACAACCTTATCTGTCCATTTTCTCCTTTTACCCTTGTGAAAATAAAAAAAAAGTTTGTAAAAGATCATTTTTGTGGCTAAAAAGTAAAATATTCATTTTTTCCTTCCACGTTGCTTTAGTTACTGTGAAGCACCTGAAGGGTTAATAAACTTCTTGAATGTGGTTTTGAGTACCTTGAGGGGTGCAGTTTTTAGAATGGTGTCACTTTTGGGTATTTTCTGCCATATAGACCCCTCAAAGTGACTTCAAATGTGAGGTGGTCCCTAAAAAAAATGGCTTTGTAAATTTTGTTGTAAAAATGAGAAATCGCTGGTCAACTTTTAACCCTTATAACTTCCTAACAAAAAAAAATGTTGGTTCCAAAATTGTGCTGATGTAAAGTAGACATGTGGGAAATGTTATTTATTAACTATTTTGTGTGATATATTTCTCTGTTTTAAGGGAATAAAAATTCAAAGTTTGAAAATTGCAAAATTTTAAAAATTTTCGCCATATTTGCGTTTTTTCAAAAATAAACGCAAGTTATATCGAAGAAATTTTACCACTAACATGAAGTACAATATGTCACGAGAAAACAATCTCAGAATCGCGAAGATCCGTTGAAGCGTTCCAGAGTTATAACCTCATAAAGAGACAGTGGTCAGAATTGTAAAAATTGGCCCGGTCATTAACGTGCAAACCACCCTTGGGGGTGAAGGGGTTAATTTTAGTTTTTCCAAAAATTTCCCATCGATCACATTGAGAGTTGAACCACAATCCACAAATACCCGAAACTCCATTAATTCCTCCTCAACAGCAGTGGTAGCAGAAAGAAAGACACCTTTATTGTTTAAACAAGCTATGCGGGCGAAACTGACCTCATTTTTTTTTCTCTCTTTATTCATTCGAAGCGCACAGTTCTTAATAAAATGCTCAGATTTACCACAATAGAAACACAAGCCCTCCGCAAATCTACGGTCTTTTTCCCGAAAGTGAAGTGTCATAGCTCCAATTTCCATCGGCTCTGCAATGTCATTACAGTCCCTTTCCAAACTTGGAGATGACAAGGCAGATTTACTTTCATTAACCCTTGCACGCAGTCTCCTATCCACCCGTATGGCTAATTGCATAGCCTCTTGCAAGTTACCAGGTATGGGATAAGCAATCAGCAAATCTTTAACCCTTTCACTTAACCCTGCAAGAAATAAACTTTTCAAAGCTGAATCGTTCCACCCCACCTGAGTGGACCACCTTCGGAAGTGAGTACAATATTTCTCCACATTACCTGATCCCTGTCTCAAACGTCTCAATTCTGTCTCAGCTGATGAAACACGATCCGGATCGTCATATAACAACCCCAAAGCAGAAAAAAAACTATCCACTGATCTAAAACATGGATCACTAGGCTGCAGAGAAAAGGCCCATTCCTGAGGTTCTTTGCGCAAAAGTGACATTATGAACCCTATGCGCTGTGATTCCTCACCAGAGGATCTGGGTCTCAAACAGAAATACAACAAGCAAGCATTTTTAAAAGAAAAAAAATCTTGTTGTTCACCAAAAAATAAATCAGGCAAACGTACCTTTGGGTCCACGAAATGTGCTCCAGAACAACTACTCACGTGTTGCTGGATTTCAGCCACCTCCAGAGAAAGTCCCTGCAGGCGTTGAGCCAAATCCTGAACCGACACCATGATGGAAACAGAAAATCTTTCCTTAGAATTTTTTTTTTTCTTTTGGGCTGGACTTACTGTTATGATCTGCTACAAGCACTAAGGAAAGGTGGGAATTCTGTCCCTACAATAGGACTGAGCTGGATCCCTACGATGTAACGGGGAACCTGATCCTGCGACCAGACCCGCTAAAGTCCTCAGCTAGTCTGAACGAAGACCTATAGTTGCGAGGGAGGAATCCCTACAAGATCTAGGGACTGGGTGAAAAGGTGGACACCTCCTAACAGAAAGTGTAGCAGGGAAAATAAAACAGAAAACAAATTACTAAGAGATCCTAAGATCAAGCAAAACTGACAGAGTAAGGCACCTAAGCACACGGCTAGCTTAAGAGTAGATAATACAATGAAGTCCAGCAAAGCCAGAAGGGCGGAGCCAGACTAAATAGGGTAAAAAGGTCATGTGACCAGCAAACCGAAACAAAACCTAACAAGAGGGTTGTAACACTGAGGAGCTCCCGTCACTCGCAGTGAGGAAGAAGGCGGCTGTGTGTCCTGTACTGCCACACCAAGGACTGAGGAGCTCGCGTCACGGCGAGGATGGAGGAGCTCGTGTCACTCACGGCGAGGATGGAGGAGCTCGCGTCACGGCGAGGATGGAGGAGCTCGCGTCACTCACGGCGAGGATGGAGGAGCTCGCGTCACTCATGGCGAGGATGGAGGAGCTTGTGTCACGGCGAGGATGGAGGAGCTCGCGTCACTCACGGCGAGGATGGAGGAGCTTGTCTCACGGCGAGGATGGAGGAGCTCGCGTCACTCACGGCGAGGATGGAGGAGCTCGCGTCACTCACGGCGAGGATGGAGAAGCTCGCGTCATGGCGAGGATGAAGGAGCTCGTGTCACTCACGGCGAGGATGGAGGAGCTCGCGTCACTCACGGCGAGGATGGAGGAGCTCGCGTCACTCACGGCGAGGATGGAGGAGCTCGCGCCACTCACGGCGAGGATGGAGAAGCTCGCGTCATGGCGAGGATGGAGGAGCTCGCGTCACTCACGGCGAGGATGGAGGAGCTCGCGTCACTCACGGCGAGGATGGAGGAGCTCGCGTCACTCACGGCGAGGATGGAGGAGTTTGCGCCACTCACGGCGAGGATGGAGGAGCTCGCGTCACTCACGGCGAGGATGGAGGAGCTCGCGTCACTCACGGCGAGGATGGAGGAGCTCGCGTCACTCACGGCGAGGATGGAGGAGCTCGCGTCACTCACGGCGAGGATGGAGGAGTTTGCGCCACTCACGGCGAGGATGGAGAAGCTCGCGTCATGGCGAGGATGAAGGAGCTCGCGTCACTCACGGCGAGGATGGAGGAGCTCGCGTCACTGACGGCGAGGATGGAGGAGCTCGCGCCACTCACGGCGAGGATGGAGAAGCTCGCGTCATGGCGAGGATGGAGGAGCTCGCGCCACTCACGGCGAGGATGGAGGAGCTCGCGTCACTCACGGCGAGGATGGAGGAGCTCGCGCCAATCACGGCGAGGATGGAGAAGCTCGCGTCATGGCGAGGATGGAGGAGCTCGCGTCACTCACGGCGAGGATGGAGGAGCTCGCGTCACTCACGGCGAGGATGGAGGAGCTCGCGTCACTCACGGCGAGGATGGAGGAGTTTGCGCCACTCACGGCGAGGATGGAGAAGCTCGCGTCATGGCGAGGATGAAGGAGCTTGCGTCACTCACGGCGAGGATGGAGGAGCTCGCGTCACTCACGGCGAGGATGGAGGAGCTCGCGCCACTCACGGCGAGGATGGAGAAGCTCGCGTCATGGCGGGGATGGAGGAGCTTGCGTCACTCACGGCGAGGATGGAGGAGCTCGCGTCACTCACGGCGAGGATGGAGGAGTTTGCGCCACTCACGGCGAGGATGGAGAAGCTCGCGTCACTCACGGCGAGGATGGAGGAGCTCGCACTCACGCGGATAGACTCGTCACTCACGGCGAGGATGGAGGAGTTGCGCCACTCACGGCGAGGATGGAGAAGCTCGCGTCATGGCGAGGATGGAGGAGCTTGCGTCACTCACGGCGAGGATGGAGGAGCTCGCGTCACTCACGGCGAGGATGGAGGAGCTTGCGCACTCACGGCGAGGATGGAGAAGCTCGCGTATCATGGCGAGGATGGAGGAGCTCGCGTCACTCACGGCGAGGATGGAGAGCTCGCGTCACATGGCGAGGATGGAGGAGCTCGCGTCACTCACGGCGAGGATGGAGAAGCTCGCGTCATGGCGAGGATGGAGGAGCTCACGCCACTCACGGCGAGGATGGAGAGAGCTCGCGTCATAGGCGGGATGGAGGAGCTCGCGTCACTCACGGCGAGGATGGAGGAGTTCGCGTCACTCACGGCGAGGATGGAGAAGCTCGCGTCATGGCGAGGATGGAGGAGCTCGCGTCACTCACGGCGAGGATGGAGGAGCTCGCGTCACTCACGGCGAGGATGGAGGAGCTCGCGTCACTCACGGCGAGGATGGAGGAGTGCGCCACTCACGGCGAGGATGGAGAAGCTCGCGTCATGGCGAGGATGAGGAGCTCGCGCACTCACGGCGAGGATGGAGAAGCTCGCGTCATGGCGAGGATGGAGGAGCTCGCGTCACTCACGGCGAGGATGGAGGAGCTCGCGTCACTCACGGCGAGGATGGAGGAGCTCGCGTCACTCACGGCGAGGATGGAGGAGTTGCGCCACTCACGGCGAGGATGGAGGAGCTCGCGTCACTCACGGCGAGGATGGAGAGCGCCATCGTAGCCCCGTCACTCACGGCGAGGATGGAGGAGCTCGCGTCACTCACGGCGAGGATGGAGGAGCTCGCGTCACTCACGGCGAGGATGGAGGAGTTTGCGCCACTCACGGCGAGGATGGAGAAGCTCGCGTCATGGCGAGGATGAAGGAGCTGCGTCACTCACGGCGAGGATGGAGGAGCTCGCGTCACTCACGGCGAGGATGGAGGAGCTCGCGCCACTCACGGCGAGGATGGAGGTAGGGTGGCGCGCACTCACGCGAGGATGGAGGAAGCTCGCGTCTCATGGCGAGGATGGAGGAGCTCGCGCCACTCACGGCGAGGATGGAGAAGCTCGCGTCACTCACGGCGAGGATGGAGGAGCTCGCGCACTCACGGCGAGTGAGATTGCCATCAGGCGAGGATGGAAGCTCGCGTCATGGCGAGGATGGAGGAGCTCGCGTCACTCACGGCGAGGATGGAGGAGCTCGCGTCACTCACGGCGAGGATGAGGAGCTTGCGCCACTCACGCGAGATGGAGAACTCGCGTCATGGCGAGGATGGAGGAGCTTGCGCCACTCACGGCGAGGATGGAGAAGCTCGCGTCATGGCGAGGATGGAGGAGCTCGCGTCACTCACGGCGAGGATGGAGAAACTCGCGTCATGGCGAGGATGGAGGAGCTCGCGCCACTCACGCGAGGATGGAGAAGCTCGCGTCATGGCGGGGATGGAGGAGCTTGCGTCACTCACGGCGAGGATGGAGGAGCTCGCGTCACTAGGCGAGGATGGAGAAGCTCGCGTCAGGCGAGGATGGAGAGCTCGCGTCACTCAGGAGGAGGGGGTGTGTGCAATAATCTGTGTACTCGCCACAGCGGACCGACGGCATGGAAGGAGACTGCTTCACTCACTGGGACGGATGGAGGAGTTCAATCATGGAACGTCACAGGAAAGGGACTAGGTCACAAGGCGTGGATGGGGAGCTCGCCACTCAGCAGGATAGTGAGGAATTCACATACACGCGCATAAAGCCGGTCAGCAGAGCGGTACAGTGCGACCCCGGCGAGGAAGCGAGGAGTGGTCAACAGAGGCTACGATGAGCTTCCCACTCAGCAGGACAGAGCGGTCATCAGAGAAGCAAGCGTAAGCCGGGGAGCAGCACTCGCGTCACTCGGGCGGAGCTGGGGACTCGCTCACTCCACTGTGACGGAATAGGGGAAGTTTCCATCATGCGCAGAGCAGAATCTCAGACTGGGGGCATGAGGAGCCAGCGACCCCACCACAGGAGGGCGGGCCACACACCAGGGAGAGGGAAGGAAAGTCGCGCCACTCACGGCGAGGATGGAGAAGCTCGCGTCATGGCGGGGATGGAGGAGCTTGCGTCACTCACGGCGAGGATGGAGGAGCTCGCGTCATGGCGGGGATGGAGGAGCTTGCGTCACTCACGGCGAGGATGGAGAAGCTCGCGTCATGGCGGGGATGGAGGAGCTTGCGTCACTCACGGCGAGGATGGAGGAGCTCGCGTCACTCACGGCGAGGATGGAGGAGTTTGCGCCACTCACGGCGAGGATGGAGAAAGCTCGCGTCACTCACGGCGAGGATGGAGGAGCTCGCGTCACTCACGGCGAGGATGGAGGAGTTTGCGCCACTCACGGCGAGGATGGAGAAGCTCGCGTCATGGCGAGGATGGAGGAGCTTGCGTCACTCACGGCGAGGATGGAGGAGCTCGCGTCACTCACGGCGAGGATGGAGGAGCTTGCGCCACTCACGGCGAGGATGGAGAAGCTCGCGTCATGGCGAGGATGGAGGAGCTCGCGTCACTCACGGCGAGGATGGAGAAGCTCGCGTCATGGCGAGGATGGAGGAGCTCGCGTCACTCACGGCGAGGATGGAGAAGCTCGCGTCATGGCGAGGATGGAGGAGCTCGCGCCACTCACGGCGAGGATGGAGAAGCTCGCGTCATGGCGGGGATGGAGGAGCTTGCGTCACTCACGGCGAGGATGGAGGAGTTGCGCACTCACGGCGAGGATGGAGAAGCTCGCGTCATGGCGAGGATGGAGGAGCTCGCGTCACTCAGTGAGGAAGATGGCGGCTGTGTGTCCTTTAATAATATAACTGTTATTTCAGTAGCGCCCACATGTGCGGCAGCGCTGTACACATTAGAGAGCACTTGTACGGACAATAAAGACGTTATAGAATAGCACATTCTTCACTGGAGACGGAGGGGAGTGAGTTACAATCTATGGGGAAGCGATGCACAAGAAAGGTGATAGGTAACAAGTGCTGTGGGTGCAGCCGCCATCAGTATAATAAGTGAGAATTCACATAACGCTGCATAAACCGGTCACCAGCCGCGTACAGTGCAGACACGGCGTGAGGAAGCGCATGGAGGGTGTGAACAGAGGCTACCACTGCTTCCCACACAGTCAGGACAGAGACGGGTATCAGAGAAGCCAAGGAAAGACCGGGGCCACACACTCCGCGTCCTCGGTGCGGCAGCTGCGGTGACAGTCCTCCTCTCCCTGTGACGGGATAATAGGGGAAGTTTCCATGATGTCCGCAGAGCAGAGATCTCATGACTGCGGCCATGAGGGAGCACAGCGACCGCCACCAGCAGAGGGCGACACACACCAGGGAACGGGAAGGAAAGTGTCGGAGCGGAGATGCCCGGACACTGCGCACAGCTCTCTCCTTATCTGTCGCCATTTATCACGTTCCTCCAGGAAACGTCCCTGACGCCCGGAGCGGAGTCTCCCCTGACAGGCCGGGAATGTGAGGAGCAGCCGCCGCCATCTCCAGTCTCGGGTTTCAGCCGCCGCACTGAGGAGATGATAATGGGCTGCGATTTGCATGAGAAGCCGCCGCTATCGGCCTCTCCCATCACATCCAGAACTGACCTGCTGCCAATTACAGGACGCTCATTACAGGCAATGCACTGGTAATGGCAGCTCAATAGCCGGGTCAGATAACGCGCTCCTCCACCGACCCGGACAGCCTTAACCCCTAGAGCTCTGGAGATGAGCCCTGTGCCCAGAGCGGACCCCAAATCTCTCCGTATCATCCCCTCAGTCCACTATATAGATGGACCAGAGATGACCCCCAGGACCCATCATATAGATGGTGTAACCATAGACCAGCGATGACCCCCAGGACCCATCATATAGATGGTGTAACCATAGACCAGCGATGACCCCCAGGACCCATCATACAGATGTAACCATAGACCAGAGATGACCCCCAGGACCCATCATATAGATGGTGTAACCATAGACCAGCGATGACCCCCAGGACCCATCACATAGATGGTGTAACCATAGACCAGCGATGACCCCAGACCCCTATAGATGTAACCATAGACCAGCGATGACCCCCAGGACTCATCATACAGATGGTGTAACCATAGACCAGCGATGACCCCCATGACCCATCATACAGATGTAACCATAGACCAGCAGATGACCCCCAGGACCCATCATACTAGATGGTGTAACCATAGACCAGCGATGACCCCCAGGACCCATCATACAGATGGTGTAACCATAGACCAGCGATGACCCCCAGGACTCACATAAGATGGTGTAACCATAGACCAGCGATGACCCACCATCATACAGATGGTGTAACCATAGACCAGCGATGACCCCCAGATGTACCCATCATACAGATGGTGTAACCATAGACCAGCGATGACCCCCAGGACCCATCATACAGATGGTGTAACCATAGACCAGCGATGACCCCCAGGACCCATCATACAGATGGTGTAACCATAGACCAGCGATGACCCCCAGGACTCATCATACAGATGGTGTAACCATAGACCAGCGATGACCCCCAGACCCATCATACAGATGGTGTAACCATAGACCAGCGATGACCCCCAGGACCCATCATACAGATGGTGTAACCATAGACCAGCGATGACCCCCAGGACCCATCATACAGATGGTGTAACCATAGACCAGCGATGACCCCAGGACCCATCATACAGATGGTGTAACCATAGACCAGCGATGACCCCAGGACCCATCATATAGATGGTGTAACCATAGACCAGCGATGACCCCCAGGACCCATCATATAGATGGTGTAACCATAGACCAGCGATGACCCCCAGGACCCATCATATAGATGGTGTAACCATAGACCAGCGATGACCCCCAGGACCATCATAAGATGGTGTAACCATAGACCAGCGATGACCCCCAGGACCCATCATAAGATGGTGTAACCATAGACCAGCGATGACTCAGGACCCATCTATAAGATGGTGTAACCATAGACCAGCGATGACCCCCAGGACCCATCATAAGATGGTGTAACCATAGACCAGCGATGACCCCAGGACCCATCAATAGATGGTGTAACCATAGACCAGCGATGACCCCCAGGACTCATCATATAGATGGTGTAACCATAGACCAGCGATGACCCCAGGACCCATCATATAGATGGTGTAACCATAGACCAGCGATGACCCCAGGACCCATCATATAGATGGTGTAACCATAGACCAGCGATGACCCAGGACCCATCATATAGATGGTTAACCATAGACCAGGATGACCCCAGGACCCATCATATAGATGGTGTAACCATAGACCAGCGATGACCCCAGGACCTATACATAGATGGTGAACATAGACCAGGATGACCCCAGGACCCATCATATAGATGGTGTAACCATAGACCAGCGATGACCCCAGGACCCATCATACAGATGGTGTAACCATAGACCAGGATGACCCAGGACCATCATATAGATGGTGTAACATAGACCAGCGATGACCCCAGGACCATCAAAGATGGTGTAACCATAGACCAGGATGACCCCAGGACCATCATATAGATGGTGTAACCATAGACCAGAGATGACCCCAGGACCATCATATAGATGTGTAACCATAGACCAGCGATGACCCAGGACCATCATATAGATGGTGTAACCATAGACCAGCGATGACCCCCAGGACCCATCATATAGATGGTGTAACCATAGACCAGCGATGACCCCCAGGACCATCATATAGATGGTGTAACCATAGACCAGGATGACCCCCAGGACCATCATATAGATGGTGTAACCATAGACCAGCGATGACCCCCAGGACCCATCATATAGATGTGTAACCATAGACCAGCGATGACCCCCAGGACCCATCATATAGATGGTGTAACCATAGACCAGCGATGACCCCAGGACCCATCATATAGATGGTGTAACCATAGACCAGCGATGACCCCAGGACCACATCATATAGATGGTGTAACCATAGACCAGCGATGACCCCAGGACCATCATATAGATGGTGTAACCATAGACCAGCGATGACCCCAGGACCATCATATAGATGGTGTAACCATAGACCAGCGATGACCCCCAGGACCTCATCATATAGATGGTGAACCAATAGACCAGCGATGACCCCCAGGACCCATCATATAGATGGTGTAACCATAGACCAGCGATGACCCCCAGGACCTCATCATAGATGGTGTAACCATAGACCAGCGATGACCCCAGGACCCATCATATAGATGGTGTAACCATAGACCAGAGATGACCCCCAGGACCTATCATATAGATGGTGTAACCATAGACCAGCGATGACCCCCAGGACCCATCATATAAATGATGTAACCATAGACCAGCGATGACCCTCAGGAACCATCATATACATTTTGTAACCATAGATCAGCGAAGACCCTCAGGACCCATCATACAGATGGTGAAACCATAGACCCGCGATGACCCCCAGGACCCATCATATACACGGTGCAGCCATGGACCTGCGATGACCCCCAAGATCCATCATATAGATGGTGTAACCATAGACCAGCGATGACCCTCAGGACCCATCATATAGATGTAACCATAGACCAGCGATGACCCCCAGGACCCATCATATAGATGGTGTAACCACAAACCAGCGATGACCCCCAGGACTCATCATATAATACATGATGTAACCATAGACCAGCGATGACCACCAGGACCCATCATACAGATGGTGTAACCATAGACCCGTGATGACCCCCAGGACCCATCATATACACGGTGCAGCCGTGGACAAGCGATGACCCTCAGGATCCATCATACAGATGATGTAACCATAGACCAGTGATGACCACCAGGACCAATCATATCGATGTAACCATGACCCCCAGAACCCATCATATAGATGGTGTAACCATAGACCAGCAATGACTCTCAGGACCCATCATATAGATGGTGTAACCATAGACCAGCGATGACCCCCAGGACCCATCCTATAGATGTTGTAGCCATAGACCAGCGATGACCCCAGAACCTATCCTATAGATGTTGTAACCATAGACCAGCGATGACCCCAGGACCCATCATATAGATGGTGTAACCATAGACCAGCGATGACCCTCATGATCCATCATATAGATGGTGTAACCATAGACGAGCGATGACCCCATGACCCATCATATAGATGGTGTAACCATAGACAAGCGATGACTCTCAGGATCCATCAGACAGATGGTGTAACTATAGACCAGCGATGACCACCAGGACCCATCATATAGATGGTGTAACCATAGACCAGCAATGACTCTCAGGACCCATCATATAGATGGTGTAACCATAGACCAGCGATGACCCCCAGGACCCATCCTATAGATGTTGTAGCCATAGACCAGCGATGACCCCCAGAACCTATCCTATAGATGTTGTAACCATAGACCAGCGATGACCCCAGGACCCATCATATAGATGGTGTAACCATAGACCAGCGATGACCCTCAGAATCCATCATACAGGTGTGTAACCATAGACCAGCAATGACTCTCAGGACCCATCATATAGATGGTGTAACCATAGACGAGCGATGACCCCCATGACCCATCATATAGATGGTGTAACCATAGACAAGCGATGACTCTCAGGATCCATCAGACAGATGGTGTAACCATAGACCAGCGATGACCACCAGGACCCATCATATAGATGGTGTAACCATAGACCAGCAATGACTCTCAGGACCCATCATATAGATGGTGTAACCATAGACCAGCGATGACCCTCAGAATCCATCATACAGATGGTGTAACCATAGACCAGCAATGACTCTCAGGACCCATCATATAGATGGTGTAACCATAGACGAGCGATGACCCCCATGACCCATCATATAGATGGTGTAACCATAGACAAGCGATGACTCTCAGGACCATCAACAGATGGTGTAACCATAGACAGCGATGACCACCAGGACCCATCAATAGATGGTGTAACCATAGACCAGCATGACTCTCAGGACCCATCATATAGATGGTGTAACCATAGACCAGCGATGACCCTCAGAATCCATCATAAGATGGTGTAACCATAGACCAGCAATGACTCTCAGGACCCATCATATAGATGGTGTAAGCATAGACCAGCGATGACCCGCAGGACCCATCATATACAGTCATGGCCAAAAGTTTTGAGAATGACACAAATATTAATTTTTACAAAGTCTACTGCTTCACTTTTTCTAATGGCAATTTGCATATACTCCAGAATGTTATAAAGAGTGATCAGCTTAACAGCAATTACTTGCAAAATCAATATTTGGCTAGAAAATGAACTTTATCCCCAAAACACATTTCAACATCATTGCAGCCCTGCCTTAAAAGGACCAGCTAACCTCTTTTCAGTGATTGCTCCATTAACACAGGTGTGGGTGTTGATGAGGACATGGCTGGAGATCAATCTGTCATGATTAAGTAAGAATGACACCACTGGACACTTTAAAAGGAGGCTGGTGCTTGGCATCATTGTTTCTTTTCTGTTAACCATGGTTATCTCTAAAGAAACACGTGCAGTCATCATTGCAATGCACAAAAATGGCCTAACAGGGAAGAGTATCGCAGCTAGAAAGATTGCACCTCAGTCAACAATCTATCGCATCATCAAGAACTTCAAGGAGAGAGGTTCCATTGTTGCCAAAAAGGCTTCAGGGCGCCCAAGAAAGACCAGCAAGCGCCAGGACCGTCTCTTAAAAGTGTTTCAGCTGCGGGATCGGGCTACCAGCAGTGCAGAGCTTGCTCAGGAATGGCAGCAGGCAGGTGTGAGTGCATCTGCACGCACTGTGAGGCGGAGACTCTTGGAGCAAGGCCTGGTCTCAAGAGGGCTGCAAAGAAGCCACTTCTCTCCAGAAAAACATCATGGACAGACTGATATTGTGCAAAAAGTACAGGCAGTGGACTGCTGAGGACTGGGGTAAAGTTATTTTCTCTGATGAATCCCCTTTTTGATTGTTTGGGACATCAGGAAAACGCCTCATTTGGAGAAGATAAGGTGAGCGCTACCACCAGTCTTGTCTCATGCCAACTGTTAAGCATCCTGAAACCATTCATGTGTGGGGTTTCTTCTCAGCCAAGGGAATCGGCTCTCTCACAGTCTTGCCTAAAAACACAGCCATGAATAAAGAATGGTACCAGAATGTCCTCCAAGAGCAACTTCTCCCAACCCTCCATGAGCAGTTTGGCGATCAACAATGCCTTTTCCAGCATGATGGAGCACCTTGCCATAAAGCAAAGGTGATAACTAAATGGCTCAGGGAACAAAACATAGAGATTTTGGGTCCATGGCCTGGAAACTCCCCAGATCTTAATCCATTGAGAACTTGTGGTCAATCATCAAGAGACGGTGGACAAACAAAAACCTAAAAATTCTGACAAAATGAAAGCATTGATTGTGCAAGAATGGACTGCTATCAGTCAGGATTTGGTCCAGAAGTTGATTGAGAGCATGCCAGGG